>CAUYRH010054491.1:0-13907 GCA_963574655.1 Perodicticus potto
GTAGTCCCAGCTACCTGGGAGGCTGAGGCAAGAGACTCGCTTGAGCCCAGGAATTGGAGGTTGCTGTGAGCTGTCATGCCACAGCACTCTATCCAGGGTGACAGCTTGAGGCTCTGTCTCAAAAAAAAAAAAAAAAAAAAACAGATTCTCTCTACTTTTTCACCTTCCTTGTGATGATCTCGAGTGAGTTCCCCTCATAGTTGTAAGATGGCAACTGCATTCTGAGACATCACATCCAAGGAAGGTTGAGGATGAGGAAACACTGTCTTCCTTTATAAAAGGAATTACCCTCCCCTGTTTGCTCTTACATTTCATTTGTCAGAAATGGGCCACAAGGCCCTGCCTGAACCAATCACTAGCCGAGGGAATGAGATTGACATGAGGCTTATGTCCCTGATTCTCAACCCGGGGGCAATTTTGTCCTGGGCGGGGGAGGACATTTGCTAATGTTTGGTCACATTTTTGGTTGTCCCAACTGGGAGTGAATGTTACTACTGCCATCTACAGATAAGAGGCCAGGGATGCTGCTAAACATCTTACAGGGGACAGGACAACCTCAAGGGCAAAGAGTGCCTAAAATGTTGGCTGTGCTGGGGTTGAGAATCCCTGCTATAGACTGATACTCTAGTAGATCCTCCTTTCATGCAGGTTTTGGGGTCGAGATCTGCCTTCATGAAGTATGTGGTCATAAGAAGAAGCAAAGACACTCTACGAAATAGGGGTTCAGGCTCAGTACCTGTAGCTCAGCGGCTAGGATGCCAGACACATACACCTGAGCTGGTGGGTTAGAACCCAACCTGAGCCGGCCAAACATCAATGACAACTACAACCAAAAAATAGCTGGGCATTATGGCGGGTGCCTGTAGTCCCAGTATTTGGGAGGCTGAGGCAAGAGAATTGCTTGAGTCCAGGAGTTTGAGGTTGCTGTGAGCTGTGACAGCCCAGCACTCTACTGAGGGTGACATAGTGAGACTCTGTCTCAAAAAAAAAAAACAAAACAAAACCATAGGGGTTCAGAGAATTTGAAAAAGAAAAAGGGGACTGGCTTTTGGGAAGGGAATGAACAGTCTCTGTTATAAGTTCTGATGCTGTTAAGTGAGCTCCCACGGAGCCCTTCTCCTGCCACTGGGAGTTAGGGGGACAGAACAGAACCAACACTTGACCCTTACCCTCACATTGCTTTTGAGTTGCTGCTTCAACCAGACTTGCCTTACTTCCTTTCTTACTATTATCATTTGTATTTTTTCCTCATGGTAGAAAATACAGAAAGAAATAAAAAAGCCAAACCAGAATCACCTATAACCCTACCACTCAAAGACAGCTGTCATTAACATTTTTTATTTACTTTCTTCCAAGCTTGACACTTATTGTAATCCACACTAATTATCTCCTCATGGGGCGGCACCTGTGGCTCAGTTAGTAAGGCACTGGTCCCATATACCGAGGGTCGCGTGTTCAAACCCAGCCCCGCTGAACTGCAACAACAACAACAACAAATAGCCAGGCATTGTGGTGGGCGCCTGTAGTCCCAGCTACTTGGGAGGTTGAGGCAAAAGAATCGCCTAAGCCCAGGAGATGGAGGTTGCTGTGAGCTGTGTGACTCCACGGCACTCTACCGAGGGCGATAAAGTGAGACTCTGTCAATACCAAAAAAAAAAAAAAAAAAATTATCTCCTCATTCTTTCACTCAGTCCACAGCTACAGAGCTGAGTGCTGATGTGTGAGTTTCAGATTCTCACTGCACTAGGAGTTCCCAGAAGAACAATGTATTATAGCCTAGAGCAGTTGAGTCACGAAGGCTTGACAGGGGCCTTGAATTCAATTTGAATGGAGAAAGAGGGAATAAAGATAGCCTTCCAAAGAGAGGATGAGCATGGTCCAGGAAGATTCTAGGTTTAGTAGATATCTGGTTTTCGGCCTTGTCCAGCATTCGTATCCTCTTCTGATAACAGTACCCAACTTTCCTTCAGAGTAGCCCTTTACTCCTGTTTAGATGTAAGCTAATCCCACCCACAAGTTCCATGATCTGGTCCCAGGTCCTAGGTCTGGTCACTCTCTCTGGTCAGTAATTGGTTTTCAGGTGGGCACAAGATTAAATCAGGCAAATCAAGACCAACGAGACTCAATTCCATCTGTTGGGACTGTCTGGAAGGATAAATTTCTTTCCATTGGATTGTCTGCTGTCAGGAATAGAGGGGCTGCTTGGAAATAAAGCCATCACAGTAAAGAGTAGAGCTGAGCAATGGAGGAGAAGTGACAGAGCCCTGAGGGACAACCTTGTAGCTCCTGCATCCAGTTGGGATTGAAGTCCACGGCTCCTATGGATTTCTAGTTACATGAACTAATCGATTGCCTCTTTTGGCTTAAGCCAATTTCAGTTTTTTTTCTTTTTTTTTTTTTTTGAGACAGAGCCTCAAGCTGTCGCCCTGGATAGAGTGCCATGGCATTACAGCTCACAGCAACCTCCAATTTCTGGGCTCAAGCGAGTCTCCTGCCTCCGCCTCCCAAGTAGCTGGGACTACAGGCGCCCGCCACAACGCCCAGCCATTTTTTTTGTTTTTGTTGTTATAGCCGTCATTGTTGTTTGGCGGGCCCAGGCTGGATTCGAACCCGCCAGCTCAGGTGTACGTGGCTGGCGCCTTAGCCCGTTGAGCCACAGGCGCCGAGCCCAATTTCAGTTTATTTTCTGTCTTTTGCAACTGAAAGTGCTAGCATACTTTGTCACCTAGAGTAATGGAAAAAGTATTAGACTTAGAAGGACATTGCTTTGCAGCGAACTGACTGTATCCTTGGGTAAATCACTTACTACATCTCTCCAAGACAATTCTCTAAAGTAGAGGGAACAATATGTACCACTTGGGTGGCTGGGAGAAGTAAAAGCCTTCCTGTAGCTGACAGCGTTTTGTGAACCTGAAGGGAAATAAAAATGTGAGGGATCCTTATAAAATGGCAGGGATAGTTTTAAGAAAGAAATTTCAAAAGGGCTTAAGAGGATGGCAAGCTCAGAGGCAAAGTCTGATGCTGCAGAAACGAGGCAATGAGAAATGAATGAAATGGGGGCAGGTATGTAAAAAGGTCATGGGCCTTTCTGGTCTACTCTTTCCTTTCCTCTTTGATAAATAAATATGTGAGATAAAGGAAAATTACTGTAAGAACAATAATAGTACAAAGATGATGAGACCATCACTGGACACTGGCTTTGGGATCAGAGACAATAGAGAATGGTGGGGACTGTGGGAAACTGTATGGCACATGCCACCTTGTAAGCAGGCAGCCTCTCACTCTAGCCAACCTATGCCACACAGTATTGCCAGATTTTTTAATTTTTTAGGGCAGCCCAGAGATCCAGATTTCTATGTGAAATACTTCAATTTTTAAATATTGGATTTTTCTTTATTTTTTTTAATACTCTGTGAGTCAAGTACAACTTATCTAATTTTGTCCATGGGGATACTTGTTTGTGATCCCTTGTGTAGGTGCAGAGATTTCTTTTCTTTTCTTTTAATTATTTTTGAGACAAAAGTCTCACTCCATTGTCCATGCTAGAGTGCCATGGACTATCAGCCTAGCCCTCAGCAACTTTAAACTCCTGGGCTCAAGAGATCTTCCAGCCTTAGCCTCCCAAGTAACAGGGACTACAGGCACCTGCCACAACATTCTGCTAATTTTTCTATTTTTAGTAGAGACAGGGTCTCCCTCTTGCTCAGGCTAGTTTCGAACTCCTGAGCTCAATTGATCCTCCCACCTCAGCCTCTCAGAGTGCTAGGATTACAGGTGTGATCCATCATTCCCAGCCAGAGATGACTTTTAGTTGGAAGGATGAGAGGGTGGCAGAGCAGACCCTCCATGACAAAGAATTGTCCAGCCTAAAATGTCCATAGAGCTAAGGTTGAAAAACCTGTGTTAAATGGAAATGATAATAGTAGTTAACTCAAAGAGCTATTAGAAAGTGCAAAGTAAATTATTATTAATTATAGAAACAGTTATCAAAGAGGTACAAGTCAACAAACAGTAGCTATCGTCATCACCATCACCATCATCACCAGCTTCCTAGCCTCTGGCTCAGTGCATGAGGCATAACTGATCCTCAGTGTGTGTTGAATGAATGAGTGAGAAGTGAAGGATTATTAACTTACTACCTACTAATTTATGTGCTCTGGAGAGATACTGGAAATTCTTGAGAAACAGGCCCGGTCTTTTCCTTTTTATTTGAAACGAGGAATTTTGTTCGTCAAAGAAATGACTTTAAAGGATTGGGACCTCTGCCCAGCCACCAAGTCAGGGGCCTGAGTCAAAGTCACAGAGAGGTTAGGACCAACATCTTGCTCGGCTTAGGCAAAAAAGGAATACGGGCCAGGCTTTGTGCGAACTTGCTGTGAAACAAGAGCTGTTTTCAGGGCCCAGGAACACGCTCTGTCCCATGTTTAATTTCTTCCATCTGTCTGGTATCTGACCTCTGCTGCCCTCTAAACCATCGCCACATACTGTCTGTGCATGTTCCCATATAAGGTGATGTCTCCCTCTCTCTCTTCCTCTCTCTCTCTCTGTCCCTCTCTTCACCTCTCCCTCTCTTTCTGTGGACGGCAGCAGCCAGCGCTGACTTCCCCCACCCTGTTCCCCTCTCTTTGCCTTCCCTGGCAGACTCTGCTGCCAGGAGAGATGGCTGGAGAGCGGGAAGGGGCAGGGGGCTGCCAAAGAATGTGGCAGGTTTATTTTTGTTCAGGTTGCATTCTTTGCCCGGCCTGCAGGCCCCAGCCACTTGGGGATGTCACATGCCGATAAGACAGTGGGGATGACTGACTGAGATCTGTGGCTCAAATCTATAACACCCCAGGTGTGAGCTATTGTCACTGAGTGGGGGGCCCAGGGCTGAGGGAGGCAGGGATTCTGAGGTCATGGGACTCACCTATTCCCATTGCCCTGTGTCTGACTCCCAGAAAGACAAGTTTGATCCTTCAGAGAAGCAATTGAAGGAATTGAGATCCATAACCACCTAGGCCCGTTTGGGGAAAAACCCAACATCTACAGCAGAATGGATAAAGGCCTGGGATCAGGGTGAAATTATTAGCTATGTGACCTTGGGCAAGTTGCCTGATCTGACTATCAGTTTCCTTCTCTGTCAAAATAGTATCAATGAGTCTATTGCATACTATCCTGGTATGATAGTGAAAATAAACTCTGTAAGGGCAGGTATTGTGGTCTATTTTGTTCCCTTTATTTCTCCAGCACCTCAAATAGTGCATGGCACACGGTGGTGTTCATATATGTGTTGAGCGAATTAAATGAAATAATGCTTTAAAGTGCTCAGCACCCAAGAAATGATGGCTAAAAGCGCCCAAGACATGATTACTGATTCAACAACATACTGAAAGACAACAGGTATTTATTAAGCACCCATTAAATGCCAGGTTCTGAGGATACTGCAGCAAACAAGATAGCCAAAGTGCTTGCCCTCAGGGAACTTATGTTCTAGTAGGATAGATATAAAGTACAGTAAGCTCAGTAAGTACTCAGTGCTAAAAAGACATTTTTTTAGGATAGGGAAGAAGTGTGTTTTTCCAGTTGTGATTCACAACAAGAAATATGTTTATCGTGTGACCCCCATGCAAGTTTACTAAACCGAAATAAAACTTTCACAAAACAATTGTGACAGACAGTCTGCAGTGATGTCTGCCAACAATTTTTCCCATTCCTGGAATGCATATGTTGCTCTCTGGAGGAAAGGAGGAGGCTGATCCTTCTTCCCTTGAATCTGAGTGGGTCTCGTGACTTGCTTTGACTAAAAGAATGCAGTAGAAACAACTTTATACCTGCCCTGGGCCTTAGCTTTAAGAGGATTGGCTGCTTCCACTGACCAGCACCATAAGAGGAAGCTCAGGTCAGACAGCTGAATGGTGAGAGAACAAGTGAAGGAGAAATGGCAGCAGCCAGTACTAAAGTACCAGACAGGAGGGAACCCTTTTTGGATATTCTAGCCCCAGATGAGCACCCAGCTGAATTCACCCACAAGAGTAACCTCAGCAGACACTACATGGAGCAGAAGAACTGCCCAGCTGAGTACAACTAACCCACAGACTTGTGGGAACAAATTGTTGTAAGTCAATAAATTTGTAGTGGTTTGTTAGGAAACAAATTTTTTTTTCTTTCTTTCTTTCTTTCTTTTCTCATAGACACAGGGTCTCACTTTGTCACCCATGGTAGAGTGCCATGGCGTCACAGAGCTCACAGCAACTTCCAACTCCTGGACTTAGGCGATTCTCTTGCCCCAGCCTCCCAAGTAGCTGGGACCCACCACAATGCCCAGCTATCTTTTTGTTGCAGTTTGGCCGGGGTCAGATTTGAACCCACCACCCTTGGTATATGGGGCTGGCACCCTACCCACTGAGCCACAGGCGCCGCCCAACAAAAACTATTTTTGATGCAGTAATATTATTCTTTTTTATTTTTTATTTTTTTTTTATTTTTGAGACAGAGCCTCAAGCTGTCACCCTGGAGAGAGTGCTGTGGCATCACAGCGCACAGCAACCTCCAATTCCTGGGCTTAAGAGAGTCTCCTGCCTCCGCCTCCCAAGTAGCTGGGACTACAGGCCCCCCGTCACAACGCCCGCCATTTTTTGGTTGCAGCCGTCATTGTTGTTTGGCAGGCCCGGGCTGGATTCGAACCCGCCAGCTCAGGTGTACGTGGCTGGCGCCTTAGCCCGTTGAGCCACAGGCGCCGAGCCAGTAATATTATTCTTATTCTTGTGTGATATTGCCTGCCATAGTCCATTTCAACATTTATATTTATGTATTTTTGAGACAGGGGCTCCATCTGTCACCCAAGCTGGAGTTCAGTGGCATCTTCATACCTCATTGCAACCTCAAATTCCTGAGCTCAAGCAATCCTCCTGCCTCACCCTCCTGAGTCGCTAGGGCTACTGGCACACCATTATGCCCCACTCATTTAAAAATGTTTTTTGTAGAGATGGAGTCTCACTATGTTGCTCAGGCTGGTTTCAAACTCCTGGCCACAAGTGATCCACCCACTTCAACTTCCCAAAGTGTTAGGATTACAGGCATAAGCCACTGCATCCAGCCCATTTCAATTTTTAAAATGTTAATCAAGACCCACTTAATTAATGTCATTACCCTCTAAATGGCCATGACCAACAGCCTGAAAAACACAGTGATGGAGAGTGATTGGTGGGCTGGTTACTTTGAGTAAGAGGATCAGAAAAGGCCTTGCTGAGAAAGAAAACATTTGGGCTGAGACCTGAATGAGGAGAAGGATGCAGGCTCATGCAGATCTGGCGAAAGACCAGCCAGGCAGAAGAAACAGCAGAGCCAAGGTCTTGAGGCTGAAAGCCAAGAAAGAAGGAAAGAGTGTGGTGAAATTAGGCCTGTGCCTCAAGGCATGTGGGACTTCAGCAGTAGCACGCAAAGACTGCTTGAAAGACTTGGAGTAGACTACTAACCACCCAAGGCCCTGACTGCTGTTTTTTTTTTTTTAAGTTAAAGTGAGATCTACATAGGACAAAACCAGTCATTTTAAAGGAAATAATTCGGGTGGCGCCTGAGGCTCAGTGAGTAGGGCGTTGGCCCCATATATCGAAGGTAGTGGTTTCAAACCTGGTCTCCGCTGAACTGCAAAAAACAAAAAACTAGCTGGGCGTTGTGGCGGGCGCCTGTAGTCCCAGCTACTCCGGAGGCTGAGGCAAGAGAATCGCCTAAGCCCAGGAGTTGGAGGTTGCTGTGAGCTGTGTGACATCAGGGCACTCTACCAAGGGTGATAAAGTGAGACTCTGTCTCGACAAAAAAACAAAGGAAATAATTCAGTGGTATTTAGTACACTGAAAATATGGGGCAACCACCACTTTTATTACCAGAACATTTTCATCACCCCAACAGGAAATTCTGTACCCATGAAGCACTTGCTTTGCATTCTCCCCTCCTCCCAACCCCTGGCAACCAATGATCTGCATTCTGTCTCTATTGGATTTGCCTGTTCTGGGTATTTCTTACAAATGGAATCCTGGCTTTCATATAATAGCTGGCCTTTTGTGCCTGGCTTCTTTTCACCCAGCATCATGTTTTCAAGGTTCATCCATACGTCAACCATTCATTTCTTTTTACGGCTGAATAATATTCTACTGTATGTTTCTATGACAATTTGTTTATCCGGAGCGGTGCCTGTGGCTCAAAGGAGTGGAGTGCCGGCCCCATATGCTGGAGGTGGTGGGTTCAAACCCAGCCCCAGCCAAAAACTGCAAAAAAAAAATTTGTTTATCCAATCATCCATTTGCCCATCATTTTGATTCTATAATTTCCTCTATAGCAATATCATAGACCTTGATTTGATGTCATCAGCCCAGGAGGATGAGAAAAGTTCTTGGCAACATGAAGAATAAAGCTGGTTCATGCCCTGCTGCTCCTTTCCCCTCCCACCAACCTATTCCTGCATGATTCTGAGCTTCCTGATGGCCCAAAATGCAGCTCCACTGCTGGTTACCCTTAAATACTCTCCCTGAATTCTATAAATACACCAAACATTCAGCTGGGAAAAAAAGAACTTAAAAGGCATCTGAAATGAAAACACACTTTCCCCCCCCTCATCATCAGCCAGTGTTTTCCATCTTCCCCATCTTCCACAGTAAATGCTTAGATTTTGAACAATCAGCCCTACCTGGGTAAGAAAAGAGGTTCCTTGGCAAAGTCCTTCTAGGCAGAAAAAGGCAGACACCTCATGTTACTACTTGATCTCCCATGCAGAAAATCCCTTTGCCTCCCACCCCTGCAGCCTGACTTATGGTATTTTGAGTCAGTTTAGTGGGTTGGTGAAAATGGCTCTGGAGTCAGTTAGACTTGTGTCTGAATCTTGGCTTAGCCACCTGCTAGCTATGTGACCTTGGGCCCTCCATGAACTCTCCAGGCCTCAATTTTGTTAGGCCTAGAGAAAAAATAGGGAAAAAAGGGAAAATAATAGTACTGTCCTTGCAGACTGTGAAGATTAAGTGAGATGATGTGGGTGCAAGAAGAGTGCTGAAATGAAATTAGGCCTAACTCCATGTAATGCCTGGAATTTCAGCTATAAGAGATTGAGGGCAGCTTAGATGATGTAGGGGTAGATCGGTTGACTTCCCAAGGCCTCTCTGCCCGTCACTTTGATTGTATAATTCAGACCATAAAGAATCAATCTACCGTTTCTGAAGCATTATGAAAAGAAAGAGCAATCAGCCTCTCCAGATTGCCACCCACCATCGTCTTTCCTGCTCTTTGTCCAGGGATGCAGATCTGTATGGATGACCTCAAGGGAGCTCTCTTCCCCTTTGGGTTCCTGTTGGGTTTAGCCAGGGCTGGGGCAGGCAGGAAGTAATCAGAGGATGTGAAGAGCATGGTCAGGACAAGTTGCACCCAAAGGCTCCTGTTAAGTGGCCCTCTCTATATGGCTACTCCGTTGGGCTTTTGGTACTGTTCTCTTCACTTACTCCTTCAGGCTCAGGGACAGCCCCTGTCTTCATTGCTGGTCCCTTGTTGATTTCCCTAAACTCTGCCCACACCTTTATAAATTGAGCGTTATTGGCCAGACATAACAGGCTCATGCATGCAATCCTGGCATTGTGGGAGGCTGAGGCAGAAGAATTGCTTGAGCCCAGGTGTTGAAGGTTACAGTGAGCTGTGATTGCACCACTGCACGCCAGCCTGGGTGACAGAGAGAGACACTATCTCTAAATTAAATCAATAAATAATCAGTCCTTTATTAAGTTCTCCTTAATTGACCAGAGTGTGCCATGTTTACCCAGCCAGGATGCTGACTAATACAGAGGTTATCAAGTTTAGTTCACAACTCAGATTTGCAAGAGGAAGGACATTATTACTTTTATTTTATTTTTGTTCTACCTCCTGAATCTAGGAGATATTATTTTATAATCGACGGAAATCCAACTCTGAGCTTCCATTCTGCTAGTTTGGAGAGAAATGTAATCCTATTATTGAGCATTCCTCTGACACCCATCATCTTGGGATGCAGTGACAAAGCTTTAGGGTACCTCCTGCAGTCTTCTGTCAATGAACCACCCTAGTGACCAGTTGGTCACCCACCCTCCTGGGTTGCAGACCCTTTCAGGTCCAATGGCACTGATGCTTCCATGTCAAACCTGGCATAAGGAAGGCTTTTGGCCAGACGGGAAGCCACTGGATCACGGTGGGGCCTTCTCACGGTATTTCTCTCTTCTCAGAAGCTGCCCTGGGCTTATCAACCTGCGAGCCTTTCCCACTCTTCTTAATATCTCTCTTTTCTTTTACTTGCCAAAGTACTGCCCTCTCTATTTCCCTATTGTACAGTCTCCCTCAAAGACTTTAGGTCTCTACAGGCCTACAGCTTCTGTAGGAAGTACAGCTTCTGACTTTCAACCTGCAAATTTAGTCCACAACTCAGATTTGCAAGAGGAAGGACATTATTATTTTTATTTTATTTTTGTTCTGCCTCCTGAATCTAGGAGATTTCCTTCCAGGAAACAATGCAAATTGTTTTAAGCGAAGGAGAAAGAGAAGGAGTACACACAAAAATTGATATTTGAATAAATTCTGACACATACATGAAGTATTTAGCAAAGTTCCTGACATACAGTGAGCACTTGGAAAGTGACCACATGATCATTATTTGAGCCTAGTGAGAGTGTTAGGTGCATCCTATATTTCAATCCATACCAATAACCAAGGAGTTAATGTGAATTGCATATTATTGTGGCTATTCTATGTTGTCTACTCATTTCATCAGTGATTTCTAGACTTCATAAACCACAGCATATTTGCAGATAGAAAACCCATTTTTACAAAAAGCCTATTTGATAAAAATGGAGTACTAGCCATGCATTTGCTAAGACCTCTCATCCATTTAATTGAGTGTTTCACATATTATTTATCTTTTTACCTTTTAAGAAAGCACATTCTGCTCCTAAACATACCCACAAGATTAAATTGCCAGAACACAGGCAATTGAGGATATCTGCCCAAGTCAATTCAGGTTTCCATTCAAATTTAATTTCTTTCATCTCCAAGTAACCTAGATGGTGAAGGCATTAAATGACAATTAATGGATAACAGAATAACCCAATTCCAAATTTGTTCCTATGTCTGGGTCATTTTTCCTGATTTTAGAAGAATGAGATAAAGCAGGCAGCCTGCAGAGTAGCCCCAGATGGGATAGCATCTTGAATCCTGGCATTCACTGAATACTCATGCAAAATCCAGAAATATCTCATGGTCAGGATGAAAGGTCTAAATTTAATACCAAAAACAGAAAATTGGCTTGGCTTCACTGAACTCTGCACAGGAAAGTTCTTCTTGTTTGGAAGCTCTGAAATGAGAAGGTGCTAGGGACATTACGTTTATGGCATCCTTAGATTATTGTGGGGATCTAGAGGGTCTGCTATTATCCCAAGATTGCCTTTGGCATATGATGGAAGTCTGCACTGAAGAAAGACAATTTGCTGGAAGGAAGTCAGGGAGAAGGTTCTCAGCACTACAGATACTCCCCACATGATAAGTACAGGCTCATTTTTTCCTCTTTTGGTTTTTCTTACACAGATTTTAAGATTTAATAGCCTTCCCTGATCACCTGTGTGTGGCATCTGTTGTTATTTTTTGCATAGCATCTCTACCTCAGGCAGTAGAATCCAGCCCTTCCTTTTGAGACGCCATCCTCACCCAGTCTATTTCTATGGCCATCGGAGGCAGAGCAGTTGACTCAAGAATGGTCTGTCACACTTCTGACTGATGAGAGTCGGCCCTAGGAATTTGCTGAAACTATTGGAGAATCAGTTCTACTTTTACAGAAGTTGCTAGGCTGGCAGAATGTAAGCTTATTGCTACCAGCGGCCCCTTCAGAGAAAAATAGGAATTAGAGACAGAGGTGGATGGAGAAAGAATATCAAGATGACATAATTAAGCTCTTAGATTAAACCATACCTGACAATAATTATCCTTGGGATCCACAATTACAGAAAATAATAACCCCTCTCCTATTTTTTTTTTTTTTTAATCTTGCACTAAACTCATTCTTTTTTTTGTTTTGTTTTGTAGTTCGGCCGAGGCCGGGTTTGAACCCACCACCTTCGGTATATGGGGCTGGTGCCCACTAGCTGAGCCACAGGCACCGCCCTAAACTCATTCTTGAAAAAAACACTTTACCAGAAGTAATTTTTTCTTTTCTTTCTTTCCTTTTTTTTTTGCTTTGTTGCATGGGTACAGTGCAGTTACTGCAGATCACTGCAACCTTGAACTCCTGGGCTCAAGTGATCCTCTTGCCTCTGCCTCCCAAATAGCTGGGCCTGCTGGTGCATGCTACCACATT
This sequence comes from Perodicticus potto, assembly GCA_963574655.1. Lineage (NCBI taxonomy): Eukaryota > Metazoa > Chordata > Mammalia > Primates > Lorisidae > Perodicticus > Perodicticus potto. The sequence goes on from CAUYRH010054491.1 coordinate 12,332, forward strand.
CAGCTAATTTTTTGTAGAGACAAGCTCTCACTATGTCACTCAGGCTGATCTCAAATACCTGGCCACAAGCAATTCTCCTGCCTCATCCTCCCAAAGTGCTGGGATTACAGGCATGAACCACCATGCCCAGCCTAGGAGTAAATTTTTTTTTCCTTTCTGAATAACTGGAGCAGAGGTTCACAACTGTAGATAGTCCCTATAGTTTCTACACAATTAAATAAGGAGATTGGAAAGGGGAACTTCCAGTCTCCCTCACCTCCTCCACAGCTCTCTTTACGCTCTCCTCCACTGGAAAATGGTGAGCATTTGAAGCTCATTCCACGTAAGCAGTATCTTCATATCAGAGGGCTTCTGGTGAGAAACAGATTGGAAAGGTCTGTGTTTTGAAGCAAGGGACTAGTAGGTTTAAATACCAGGTTAGTTATTACAACCAAAAACTACTAAAGAACCCATATCTTGCGTCCTGTGATTTATAACCACGGGAACCCAATAAACCATAAGTGAAAAAGAATTGAAAGAAATAAACACTGTGAGAATGCATGCCTCCCCCCACAACATGAACCTCATGTATTCTGTTAACCTGACTGAGCCAACAGAATCTTTAACCATAAGAAGCTGGAGATATGTACACAAATGTTCCTAGCAGCATATTCATAATAGCCAAAAAGTAGAAACAACTCAAATGTCCATTAACAGATAAACAAAATATGGCCTATTTATACAATGGACTATTATTTGGTCACAGAAAGGAAGTAGTGATACACGACACAACATGAACTTTGAAAACTATGCAAAGTGGAAGAAGCCAGCCACAAAAGGCAACATATTGTATATTTCCATTTATATAAAATGTCTAGAAGAGACAAATCCATAAATATGGAAATACAGAATGTATAGATATTCATGGTGCCCAGGACTGGGGGGTGACAGCTGAGGAGTACAGGGTTTCTTTTGGGGGTTATAAAAATTCTGGGATTAGATACTGGTAATGATTGCATAACTTTGTAAATATGCTAACAACCATTGAATTGTACACTTTAAAAAAATGAATTGTATATATGTGAATTATATCTCAATAAAGCCATTTTAAAGAGAGAGCATAGGGTAGGAGTGGGAAGCTTCCACAAAGGCTATCACAAACAGCTGGAACTTCCCTCCATTAAAAATGTCAAATGTGGGCTTGGCCCCTGTGGCTCAACGGGCTAAGGCGCCAGCCACGTACACCTGAGCTAGCCGGTTCGAATCCAGCCCTAGGCCCACCAAACAACAATGACGGCTGCAATCAAAAAATGGCCAGGCGTTGTGGCGGGTGCCTGTAGTCCCAGCTACTTGGGAGACAGAGGCAAGAGACTCACTTGAGCCCAGGAATTGGAGGTTGCTGTGAGCTGTGATGCCACAGCTCTCTATCCAGGGTGACAGCTTGACACTCTGTCTCAAAAAAAAAAAAAAAAAAAGTCAAATGTGGGCCAGGTGCAGTGTGGTTCATGCCCGTAATCCTAGCACTTAGGGAGGCTGAGGCAAGAGGTTTGACTGAGGTCAGGAGTTCAACACCAGTCTGGCAATAGCAAGACCCTGT
>CAUYRH010054493.1:0-16169 GCA_963574655.1 Perodicticus potto
TTTTTTTTTGAGACAGAGCCTCAAGCTGTCACCCTGGATAGAGTGCCGTGGCATCACAGCTCACAGCAACCTCCAATTCCTGGGCTCAAGCGAGTCTCCTGCCTCCGCCTCCCAAGTAGCTGGGACTACAGGCGCCCGCCAGAACGCCCGGCCATTTTTTGGTTGCCGCCGTCATTGTTGTTTGGCGGGCCCAGGCTGGATTCGAACCCGCCAGCTCAGGTGTACGTGGCTGGCGCCTTAGCCCATTGAGCCACAGGCGCTGAGCCCCAAATAATTTTTTTAAATATTCCTAATGTGTCCCAAATAAATTTTATTAAATGTATTTTTTTTAATTAAATCATAGCTGTGTACATTAATGCAATCTTGGGGTGCAATGGGCTGGTTTTAAATACAATTTGAAATATTTTCATTGAACTGATTAACATAGCCTTCACAGCATTTTATTAGTTGTTGTGTTAAGATATTTAAATGTATATTTTTCTAAATAATAGACCAGTTTTAATATTTACTGAATAGACATCTCTTTATAAGTTACTTGAAATGCCAGAATTTGCAAAGCAAATCTCCCATTATTTTGGGGGGAGAGTGGGTAACAGTTTTATTGAAACCTAATTCACACACCATTCAAATGTTCCCATTTAATGTGCACAATTCAACGGTTTTTAGTAGATTCACAAGAGGTGTGCAAAAACTGCTATTGTTTTTATGCTATTATAAATGGAATTGCATTCTTCCTTTTATTTTTGGATTGAACAATTTCTATATTGTTCTTATGTCCTACACTTTGCTGAATCTATTTATTATTCTACCAATGGTTTATTTAGGGGGTGTGGATTCTTTAGGAGTTACTATAAACAAGCTCATATGATTTATAAATATAGATAGCTTTATTTCTTCATTTAAAATCTGGTTGCCGGCTCGGCACCTGTGTCTCAACAGGTTAAGGTGCCAGTCACGTACACCTGAACTCGCGGGTTCGAATCCAGCCCGGCCCGCCAAACAACAATGACGGCTGCAACCAAAAAATGGCCGGGTGTTGTGGCGGGCACCTGTAGTCCCAGCTACTTGGGAGGCAGAGGCAGGAGACTCGCTTGAGGCCAGGAATTGGAGGTTGCTGTGAGCTGTGATGCCACGGCACTCTACCCAGGGTGACAGCTTGAGGCTCTGCCTCAAAAAAAAAAAAAAATAAAAATAAATAAATAAAATCTGGTTGCCGGTTAGGTGCCGTGGCTCGTACCTATAATCCTAGCACACTGAGAGGCTGAGGTGGGAAGATCCCTTGAGCTCAGGAGTTCCAGACCAGCCTGAGCAAGAGCAAGAAAAAATAGAGAAATTAGCCAGGGGTTGTGAGAAGCGCCATGTAGTTCCAGCTACTCGGGAAGTTGAGGCAGGAAGATTGCTTGCCCAGGAGTTTGAGGTTACTGTGTACTTGGCTGACCCCACAGCACTCTAGCCTGGGCAACAAAGTGAGACTCTGGCTCAAAATAATAAATAAACAAATAAAAGCTGGTTGCCTTTAATTTCTTTTCCTTAGCTGCCATGGTTACAATCTCCACTATGATAGTGAGCAGGAGTGGAAAGAGTGGAGATCCTTGTCTTCTTCCTAGTCTTAGAGTGAAAGCTTTCAACGTTTCACCGTTCTGATAGCAGCTGTGGGTTTTTCATAGGTGCCCCCTTGTCAGGCTGACCCCACTCAATATCCAATTACTGTATTTTGCTGTATTTAATGTGCTCCTGCATATAATGCACACCCATGTTCTGGCCCAAATTTTCAGGAATGTGTCCCTCGAGAAAGGAGCTGGCTATTGGCCAGGAGACACCCATCTGGGAAGGGCTAGTGTTCCCCTGAAAAACATGCGGGTCATGGCACCTTCCTGCAGCCACCTGCTCTGTGAAGGCTGCCCCCTTTCCTTTCTCCTGGGAACACTTCTCTCCCTGCCACACGGGTCTGAGATGGCCATAGGGTGGGAGTTTCTGAGGCCACCTGGCCGGTTGGCAGCCAAGCAGATCCCTGGGGCCTCTGGGGGGCCTCAGCCGTCACCCAGTATGGCTGCGGCCTGCCTTGCCACCACTGCCTCCCTAGGTTGTGCTTATCAGAAGCCACTCCAGCATGTTCCCACCAGATCCTGGACTCTTCTGGACTGGAATCTTGTGCACCAGTGGCCACAGATAGGAAGATATGGCAGAATGAGAGGCCCGCTGGGCTCCTCCACTTCCAAGATGTACTACTCATATATAACACAATCCTTATTTTTCCCTAAAATATTTGGGCAAAACAGTACACATTATACATGGCAAAATATGGTAACTCAACAAGATTGTATCTAATTTTTCAACAGTACAAACAGTACTGCAATGAAAATTTGTTACTTGGACACTGAATTCTCTTAGGATGAAGTTCCTGTGTTATCAGGTATGTACAGTATCAGTTATACTTGGTATGTCTGATTATTTTCCTAAGTTACTGAACTGGTTTTCCAGCAATGAATAAGACTATTTTCTCCAATTCTCATCAATACTTGATCTTACGAAATACGTTAAATTTTGCTAATCTGATGAGTATGAAATGGTGTTCCATTACTTCTGTCATTTGAATTCCTTGAGATTACTGGAATTGAGCTTGTTACATTTATTGGACATTCGAGTTTTTCATGATTTGCATTTCTTATGAATTGCCGCTGCCTATTTTTCCATTACGTCACATATGTTATTTTCCAGTTTGTAGAAGATATACAGATATTTCATATACAGAGATAATCCTTTATTATTTATTTTGCAATATCATCCACTAGTGGCTTATATTTTCACTTTAGTCACCTAGAAATTATTTTAATGTGGTTAAATGTGTCAATAATTTCTTTTAAGATTTGTTCTCTGAGCTCCATTTAAGATATCATTTTTAGGCCTTTATTATAAAGTTATTTTCTTGTGTCAGCTTTTAAAACTCTTAAAGTTTTCTTTTTATGTTGAGATTTTAATCTGTTTAGTGAAGTATGTATCAAATTTTACTTATTTTATGTGGAAATAGATAAACAATTAGAGGATTCTAATCTTCTAAATCCTCTAAATTCAAAGAAAGAATACACTTATTGAACAATCCTCATTCATAAGTGTATTCTTTCCTTGAAGAATTTCCCGTATCTTTAACATCTTTCAGTAAAGTTGAATAATTTTTTTCCCAAAAAGTTTCACATAGTTTGTTATATCATTTGTTAGTTTATAGTTTTAGTTGCAGACATAAAACTATTTTTAAAAACTTTTAGGCTGGGTACAGTGGCTCATGCCTGTAATCCCAGTACTCTGGGAGGCCAAGGCAAGAGGATCACTTGAGCTTAGGAACTGGGAGACCAGCTGAGCAAGAGCAAGATCCGTCTCTACGAAAAACAGAAAAACTAGCCAGGTGTTGTGATGGGTGTCTGTAGTCCCAGTTACTCAGGAGGCTGAGGCAAGAGAATCGCTTATGAGCCTCTGAGTTTGAGGTTGCTGTAAGCTATGATGCCATATCACTCTAGCCTGGGTGACACTCACTTTTTTGAAGAAAAGGCCAAGAAAAAATGTTAACAGCACTCCAAAGTCTACCCTATTTTTTCACAAGTGCAAATACTCTGATTTTAACACTACAGATAAATTTCACATGACTATGAACTTTACACGTAAAATAGGATCATATAGAATGTATTCTCTCTAATCACAGATTTAGTTGGGATTCCAAACATTTCAATATATAGAACTTTTATCATTTACTTCAAAATATGTTTTCAAATTTCCATCGTGATTTCCTATTCTTGGTCCATGGGTTATTTAGAATTTTATTATATACTACTCAATATACAAGCATGTAGCGATGTCCACGTCTCCCTTTTGTTGTTTATTTATAGTTTAATTTCACTGATCCAGAATATGGTCAGTAGGGCGCCAGCCACATATACCAAGGCTGGTGGGTTTGAGCCCAGTCTGGGCCTGCTAAACAATGACAACTGCAACCAAAAAATAGCCAGGCTAGTCCCAGTTACTCAGGAGGCTAAAGCAAGAGAATCAATTAAGCCCAAGAGTTTGAGGTTGCTGTGAACTGTGACACCATGGCACTTTGCTGAGGGGCAACATAGTGAGACTCTGTCTCAAAAAAAAAAAAAACAAAAAAAACTAAAATGTTACATTAGCACTTAAAATGATGTACCCTGCTGCTACTGAACATACAGTTTTATTTATGTCAATTGGTTCAGCTGTTCAAGATGTTATTCAAACCTGGTAGATACTAACTGATATTATTTATGTCAAAGCCTCTCATTTTCATGACAGACTCATATATTTCTCCCTTGAGTTATCCTTTTTTTCTGCTATGTATTTTGAGGTTATATTTTTAGGTACTTTCCAATAGAGAATTGTAATAGGCTACTGAATCAACCATTTATAATTATAAAATATCCTTTTTGTTATCTCTAGTAACTGATTTTTTTTTTTTTTGCTTCTAAGTCTACTATATTTCATATAATATAGGCACTTCAGCTTTTTTCCTGTGAGGTTTATTCATGTATAGTATATATTTTCTCATATTTTTATTTTCAACCTTTCTGTGCCCTTATATTTTATGTAGTACTCTTGAAAACAGAATATATTTGGGTGTGATTTATTAAGTCTGACAATCTCTGCCTTTTTATCGGAAGAATTAGTACGTTTACATTTAATGTAATTACTTATATATTCAGGTTTAAATCTATTATCTTATTTTTCTGTATTATTCCATCTGTTTTTGTTGCCTTCTTTTGGACTGTTTCCTTTGTATTACTTCATTTTCCCCAACTTGAGTAGTTAGCTATACCACATTTTTTACTGCACAAATTCTTGAACTCCAATACAGTACTACTAAATCAGAAACTTTGGTGGTGCTTCTGGTCAGTGGGTTTAGGGTGAGATCTGGGAATGTGCATGTTAACGGTATCACTGACAGGAAAAAATGATTCCAGAATAGGAGACTTGAGGGAAATAATAATAAATTTTGTTGCCATTTTTATCCTTGAAATAGAGAAAATAAAAGACTTATAATCAGAATTGAGAATTCTTTAACAGTTTTATCTGGTTTTCAGTTTCTGAGATCCCTTTAAAAATAAAGTTCTGATAATTTCATAAATATATTTATTAATCAAGCTAGAACGGATTAAACTTTCACGCTCTAGGTTTTAATTTTCTTCAATGAAATACAATGTCGATATATGCTGCTGCCATATAGTTACATTGGAATTAGTAAACTGGGCACTGGACAAGGGCATCAATTTGATAAATGGCACAGAATAAGCAGGGCTAGATATTTGGGGATCTTCAAATATAATTGAGATCTTCACAAATGACACCCACAAATGGAAGTTAGAGACACATCATGATAATCTCAGACAGATAGATCTTAGCATCCTACAGATTAGGCTGTTTCTAAAGAAGTGTAATACTGATCAACTATTAACATATTCTGACCAAGTCTTTAAATATCTAATCATATTAATTACTCAAAAACCTTCCTTAGCTTCTGCATTATTATTGTAACACAAACTTGGTGTCTTCAAGCAACACAAATGTATCATCTTAACAATTCTAGAGGTCAGAAGTCTAGAAGGGCTCTCACTGCGCTGAAATCCACATACCAGCTGGACTGCATTCCTTCCTGGAGACCCATTTTCTTGCCTTCCCCCACATCCTTGTAAAAGGACCTAATTTTCCTGGCTGATGGTCCTCTTCTGTAATCAAAGCTAGCAATGGCTGGCTGAATCCTTCTTAAACTGTGTGACTCTGAACTCCTCTTCTGCCTCTGTCTTCCACATTTTAGCACCCTTGGGATTATCTTGGGTTTATCTGGATTATGCATAACAGTCTCCCTATTTTAACATCAACTGATAAGCAATTTTAACTTCATCTATAACCTTAACCCTTTAATTACAGAGCGCTCAGGAAAAAAAAAAGTGCCTGCAGGCATCACTAGCACCAAAGAACATCTTGTTTGAGCACCTAGAGGCTCTGTTCTCAGTCAAAAGGTTAATTCCCCTTTGCTATGTAAAGTAAGGTATTTGTAGATTTTGAACCTTATGCCGTGGACATCCTGGGAGGGCAGGGGCTTTAATCTTTCTACCATAGCTTCCCAAAGCCCACCAAACCCATCCTGGTTGTGAAGGATCTGTACACTAGACTCAAAATACTCTCCTGCCTAACCCAAGACCTCACTCTCCAGGTGCCCTGTGTTCCAGACACACCAGTCTACCCGCTAATTACCCCCCACATCCCACATTTACACAGCTCATAGCTTTGACTCTTGCATTTTCTCTTTCTGGATGTTCTGGTTCCCATCTATCCTCCCCACCAAGTTGAAATTCTATTCATTCTCAGACTCATGGCAAATGCTTCTTTCTCCACAAAGCTTTTCCTCCAACCGTTTCCTGCTGGATGTTCATATCATAATGTTGCAGCTCCCTGCAGAACATGGAGTTTTTCCTTGTTTAACAGCTATTTGTGTTCCTATCTCCTCTGCTAGGTAATAAAACTTCCTTGAGGCAGAGAGTCATGGATTCACCTTCATTAATATGTTTATTAGGGATACATAAAACTGAACCCCTTCATCAACACTCCTGCAGACCTCTTCTTCCTATAGTTGACCTTCTGTTCACCTAGCTATGCTGGACACAAACCATATGTCTCATGTCCAATCCATCAGTGAATTTTACAGGCTACCCACTGATCTAAGCCCTCACCATCTTTTCCCCGTCCTGCTGTTTCTAATCTCGCCTCTACACCTCTCACAAGTAACATGCGTGCCTCTGGGTGCGTGCACACACATTTGTACATACACAAATTCTATTTTCAACTCAGCAGCCAGAGGGATCATTTACATTTTTTAAGAGTCTAAGTCTGATTATATGCCTCAGGCCTGGTCTGTGTCGGCTTACCGTCATTCCTGGAATACAATCCAAAGTCCATCTCATGCTTTTTGGACCCTAACCTCATCTTCCATGGTCTCCTGCTGGGCTCATCATGGCCCTCACAGTTCCTCATACAGACCTGGCAGATACTTGTCTCAGGGAACGTGTGTTCCTCAGCCAATGGAACACACTCCAGATAGCCACGTGGGTCATTCTTTATGACATTTTTGTCTCTTCTCATCCCCTTGTGTTCTTTGGGTCTTAGTGCAAATGTCGCTTCATCAGAGCCATCGTCCTTGACCCTCATGTTCCAGAGAGCAGCCCTTTGCTGCTTCTATCACCGTCTATACCCCTCTCCTGCCTGAATTGTCATCACCCACCTATCATTACATGCCATTACATTATACATTTATTTCTTATCTGTTATTTCCCACGCCTTAACGTAAACTCCACGAGAGCAAGAACTGCGTTTTAATATCTATCCTAGTTTCAGAACCTAGAACCACACCATGCACAGAGTAGGCACTTAGTGAATATTTGGTCAATGACAAAACGCATCATTGTATGGCTTCTTGATTCTCGCCCAGTTATCTGATCATAATAGATGCTGAAAAGGACTTGCTGGATTGAATTTTACGTACATACTAAACACTATTTAATATAATCATCAAAGGAAAAATAATCTAGAAAAACTGCTTTTTCATGGAGAAAAATAAAGATGATGAAGAAGTCATTACAGTCCAGTTTAGCCCTTTTATCATGTAGTTCTGAAATGACGGCCCTCCCGAGAGTACCAAGTATATCAAATTGAATACTCAAGGACAGTGTTCAGAAACTGCCCCCAGCAAGCCACACTGTCTACAGACGTGCTGGGGCTGAGTGCACTAGTGGATGTGACGGGACCAAACTGAGGGTAAGTCAGGATACCCTGCAGTCAGCATCCAGCTTCGGGGGAAATGTGTAAAGCCTAAAGCCTTTACTAAGTTTTACTTTTCCTCAGGGCATTTCCCTTACATTTAGAGTACTGGTTTCTTAGAGAACAGACTTTTAGCCTTTGTTTTTAGAGTTTTCTTTTTCTTTTTTTGAGACACTCTGTTACCCAGGCTAGGGTGCCCTGGAGTCAGCCTAGCTTACAGTGACCTAAAACTCCTGAGTTCAAGTGATTCTCCTGCCTCAGCCTCTTGAGTAGTCTACAAGTGCTCACCACAACGCCCAGCTAATTTTTTGTTTTTAGTAGATACAGGGTCTCACTCCTGCTCAGGCTGGTGTCACTGCTAACCTCAAGCAATCCACCCACCTTGGTTTCCCAAAGTGCTAGAATTGTAAGGTGGAAGTCACTGCTGGGCCTGTTTCCAGGTTTTTATTAACAGAGGAAGAAAAAAATTCAAAACAAAAATAAAATATATAACCTCTAATTACCCATTTTTCCCTGTCCCACAAATAAGTGAGTGATTATTAAAATTCATCTTTTCTTTGCCATCTAATGTAAATACTGATGCAAAACCCCATGTCTAGAATCAAAATTCATTTCACTTAAACTAACCAATTTTAAACTACCACGTATGCACGAATTTTCTTGAGTCCTCCTTTTTATTTCAACTCCCTAAATGCAACATCTTTTAACCCGAAAATGTAAGATTATTTTTAAACATAGGGTCTTTGTTTGTTGCCCAGTCTGGATGGGAACTTATACCACCTCAGCCTCCTGAGTGGGCGTGCGCCACCACACCAGGCTCTAAAAATATAAGTATTAATTACAGGGAATCCTTTTGGGTTCTCAAGTTGCTTTTCTTGAACAGTAGATGAGCACATTTTCTAGACAGTGGTTTACTCTTTTCTATACAGCAGAATCACTTGAATAACTTTTTAAAAATACCAAAGCCAGGCCCCACCCAAGACCAAGTAAGCATCTCTGAGGGTTGCACCCAGGCATAAAAATGGCCTTTATAGGTTCCCAGGTTATTCTAATGTGTAGCCACACATAGTTGAGAACCAAAACTTTTGCCACATACAACTGTGAGTCACAAAGAGACAGTACGGTGATGGGAACGGTAGCAGTAAGAAACCGACACAAAATTTAGATTTTGCCAAAGTTAATCTACAAAGCATGTCATTTCCCTGCGGATAATTAGTTGACTTCAATACTCTATTAAATGACTGGATGTAGTGATTGCTTAAAACAACAGAGATATGAATTAAAATAAAAATAAATAAGCTGAATAGGAATTAAAGATATTTTAAAGAAAGTATCCGCCAAAAAAATCAAATTTATTCCCCTTATCTTCTCAGCAGTCAATGGCTTAAGAAGTTACATATTAGTAAAATTCTTTTCCCTTCTCTGCCTCTTACTGAAATTAACGCAGCAAACTCAGGAGAGAAGAAAAAGTCCTTATTCTATTTTTCTAAGAAGTGATATCCAAAATGATTTCCTGTGATGGATAAAGAAGAAAAGGCTGAAGGGGGTTAGAATCCAAGACGTAGGGAAGCTAGATATTCTACGAAGGAGTGAACGGAGAACCTAGGCCTTCAATAAAGAGAGAGGGTAAGGCAAAGAAAAGATCTAGGCAGCCGAGATGCAGCAGGAATGGGCAATAGATACTGTCTAATAGTAAGGGCAACGTGAAAATATTCTGCTTATGAACTTGACTCTGGCACACACGAATTCCCAGACTGAGCACTTAATTTGTCAACAATAGAAAGGTGATGCTAGAGAAGGTGATGCAAGCTTATATTCTATAAATGCTACAACACTTTCATACTGTGGGTAAAGAGCGGTTTGGCTGAGGAAATCTTGTCTAAATGGACTAGGATACTGTTCACGACTTTCTGTAACATAAACATATTTTTCTCTAGTTCTGCTATTTTTCTGAATAGTTTACTTCATAAGATACTATTTTGTTCAGGTACTTCTTCAAAAACAATTGCTGCCAAGATCTGAATTGGCACTGAGGGAAAAAAAACAGGTTATTTGCAGCAGAGAGAAAGAGAGAAGCTTAGCATTACATAAAGCATTCCGACTGCTTCCAAGTGATTAAAAAATGAGTGTCCTAATATTCCAATTTACTTTTTCTTTCAGAGCCTTCAAAACTGCCTGGAAACTGTGAAGCAGTCTTTTGTAATAAATTCTAATTTGTCAATGTCTTGATTAGATATTAGTCATTTACTGGTACAGATACATGCAATTTATTAATGCCTGAACCTCTGTCTTAAAATAATTAGCAATGTTTCACCAACTGAAACAACTCCTAAACCAGGCACTACCATAGGATTGCCAAATCATTACTATTGCTTGGCACCTTTCTTTGATATTATTGGTTTAATTTGGGGGAAAAACGTTTCTGAACCCATGATAGTTCTTCTTAAATTCCTGGTTAGTAAGCAAATTAACTTAAATTAGTCTTTGAGACACCATCATTTCTTCAAGACCTGAGCATTGTACTTTAAATTCTACATTCGAAATTCTTATTCCTACATACACTGCTTATGTATCTTCAATTTTTAATATAGATAATTATTCATTTGTCGGCAGAAGCATTCTTCTGAAAAGAGTCATATTTTTAAAAAAGAATTCTCTTAATTTCCCAATTCAATTATTTATTGCTCAGGTAACAAGACCACACATTTTACTGCAAAGCAACGGCAAATTTGTTTTACATACTTTTAAAATAGACAAGTGTTTTCCTCCTTTTAGATTCATGTATCTTGTCGCATTTAACAGAAAGTTTTCCCCTATGCATAGATTGATTCTTTTCTGGACTATTTTCCTGCTCGATTTTTAAGCACAGCTCTCACACACAGGAACAATGACAGTAACTTCCAAACAGATACACACCTTTACTTTGATAGCTGAGCAACAAGGGGGAGTAGAAGAGACCAAGAGAAGAAAAAAAGAAAACCTATCTTTTAAAACCAGGAGCACTACAAAGCTCAATTAGTTCACAGACGAGGACACTGCTTTTTGTAAGTTTTTTTTCCCTCCCCTGGGAACAGTTTTCTGAGTCTCCCGCTCTTTGCTCTCCACGGGCAAGTCCTAACCAGGTTTTATCTTTTTTTTTTTTTTTCTTTTCTTTCTGCTTCTGAGGCCAGAAGAAGTTGCAGGGAAGGACTCCTCAGTACCTGCCACTGAAGGCTTTCTATTTTCAGTAACTTTCACTGCTCTGCACACTGCTCCTGAGTTCTTCTAGATCTTTGGAGAATCTATTTCATGAGAACTAGGAGCTCTCCGCGCTCCCCAGAATGGACCCACACAGATTTTCCCATTTGATCCCAGGTCGTCTGTCAACCCCTAAAGGCTAATCCCTGAACCACAAGTTAAAATGTCTGTGTAGAGACAAAACGCCAGGAACTCTAGCAACTTTCCACAGGCTAAAAGATGCTCTTGCCTCTTCCCAGCAGGTCATTCCACCTGAGTTGCTGACGCGACAGTCGAAGCTCACACCGCGACCGTGCACGGGAGCAGGTGGATGCCCGCTAACCACTGGCTTTTGCCGAGGAAAAGTTAACTTCTCGGCTCCCTCTATTTCTCCAAATCCCGTCCAGCAGGCACAGGACCCGGGCTGGGCCGAGGCCTCAGAATCTGAGACAGGTGTTAAAGGGAGCCTCTGGGTGGCACAGGCGTCCCCGCCCACGGCTCCCCTCTCCTGGTCCCCGAGCCCACGCGTGCAGGGGCTCGCACCGCGCCGTCCCCGGACCCCAGAGCTCCCCAGGGACCTCGCGTCCTCCGCGGGCGGCGCCTGCTCACCTTGGGGTTGGTCAGCAGCTGGTGCTCGTCGCTGTGCAGCAGCGCCCTGGAGTGGGACTCGGAGTTGTTCACGTAGACCTGGACGCAGGGGTACTGCGAGGTGCCCCTGCAGTCGGCGCCACAGGTGAAGGTGCACTCGAAGAGCTCGCCGGGCTGCTGCACCGACAGCACCGTGCAGTTGGCCGCCGTGGCTTGCAGGTCCTGCAGCGCGGGACTGAGCCAGCAGAAGCCGAAGATGAAGAGCGACACGACGCCGGAGATGATGAGGAACAAGCCGAGCCGGATGCTCTTGTCCTCGGCTTCCGTGTACTCGTAAGCCACCCGGAGCTTCGCCATCGCCCCCCGCTCGCGGCGGCCGGCGCGCTCCCCGCCCCCTCCCGCCCCCGGCGCCGGGCCCGCCTGCTCGGGCGGGAGGAGCCGCCGCCGCCGCCGCCGCCGCCGCGCGACAGCAGGGGAGTGGGCGGCGAGGGGGGCGCGAGAACAAAGGGGCCGAGGCCCGCGACGCCGCGGCGGCGGCAGCGCCCCCCGCCCCCCGGCCGCCGCCTCAGAGCCGCCGGCACCCTCGGGCGCCCCCCGCCGGCCGCCGCCCCCGCGCGCTCCCCGCCGCCCCCACCCCGCCGCCTCGGGCCGGGCGTCTCCGCGTCCCCATCGCCCGCCGGGCGGCCGCCCCGAGGGGAGGAGCGGCGGGGCCGGGGCCGGCCCGGGGCGCCCCGCGCGGGAGGCGGCTCCGCCCCCGCCCCGCCCCGCCGGGGAGGCCCCGCCCCGGCCCCGCCCCGGCCCGCGCGGGAGGCGGCTCCGCCCCCGCCCCGCCCCGCCCCGCCCCGCCGGGGACGGCTCCTGGGGCCGCGGAGCCGGCGAGCTCGGGGCCCGGGTCGCGCGGAGTCCCGGCGGCGCGGCGTCCGAGACGGCGGCTGACGGCCGATGGCGCCCGGCCGGAGGGAAAGTTATAAAAGGAAAGGGACGGAGGGGCGGGCGCAGGGCGGGGGCGGCGGCGGGAAGCTTGAACTCCGGGCGGGGATGGGCCAGCCGGCAGGAGCGTGCGCCCGCCACCGCGCAGCGGAGGACGCCGGGCTGCGGGGGCCGAGCCGACCGAGGTGGGCGCTCCGGGGCGGGCCGGGGACGCCGATCCCGTGGCGGGGCTGCCGGCGAGACCCGTCCGCCCGGGTCCGACGCAGGGAGCGCACGGGCCGGGGGCAGGCGGTTTGCGTGGAGGCTCCAGGCTGCGACTGGCGAGGGTCCTCCGGGGTCGACCTCGTGGCGACTGAGGTCTCCAGCGGCGCGGTCGACCCCTCCTCGATCTGCCCCGGCGGCTGAGTCTGTAGCGAGCAAAGGTTTGAAACGGGTGGAGAGGCTGCAGCCTGGAAAGCAGCACCGCCTTCCCCGTCGGGAGCTGCCCGGGCTGGGCGGCTCGCGGCGACAGAATCATTCTGTTCTGTTTCCCTGCTGAGGTGTCCAGCCCGGCCCGCCCTCGGGATTTGTAGGTGCGCTTCCAGGAGCGCCGTGGAAGGGACAGAGGCGCGCAGACCCTCCCGGGACAGGACCGTTTCCAGAGCTGCCTTCTGCTCTCCCGATGCTGCCCTGCGCCCCCGCCCGCGCGCACCCTCCGCTTACATGCTCTCTGACTTTTCCCCAAAGTTAAAACGACCTTTTCACAAACCACATTTCTATCAGAAAATCAAACTGGAGGACTATTTCGACCCGTATTTTGAAGAACAAAGTCAGAATGTTCCCTTCCTTGCGAATATACATCAACGTCTTTACTCTTGGTTTCTAAGTCCTGAATAAATAAAACTCTAAAAAGAGTTATGGTTTTGATGACTGTGGAAACACGGAATCCTGGAATTCTTTACTTATCTCTCCTGCACTTGAGGTATTGAACTGATATTGAGTACCTTTCAGCCTCAGTTCTGATCAGGTGGTTATTTTGAAGTACTACTTTGCTTTGCTAAGGTAACAAGCATTTCCCAGCAACGGGCAAATCCAGTTTAATTATAGGAAGACGCGAAGTAGATGCAGGATTTTGGAAAACTTCCTGTACTTTAATAACTTTCAAGCTTTGAGGGAATAGATTTTTAAGGACAATTGTGGTGATTACATTACTTCAAGGAAAAAGTGAGTTTAATAGTTGAAATAGCTTAATATGAGATCACAATCTTTTTTAACAAAGCTCAAGTCGTGGCTAGAATCTGAGGCAGTGGTGAGCAAATTAGAAGATCTATTGGTGCTAGCTTGGTATGCTGAGGGACGTAAAGGCAGGATTAATTCCTGTTAATGCTCAAAGCACGAGGATGGGGGGCTGGGACTAATTTAATGAATGTGATTCGATTTTCACTGATTCCAGAATTCAAAAGTGATTCAAAAGAGAATCAGTGATTTTCACTGATTCCAGAATTCCAGAATTTAAGAGAACTGAAGGGGTTCTTCTAAGTCTACAGAGCAATATCAGAAAATTCTGTCTTAATTTAAGCTTTTAAATCCATTTTTTTTTCTAGGTCTTTATCTAGTCCATTTTTTCCCCCTTGCAGTTAAGGTATTTGAAGAAACTGTTGCCATCCATTCTTCTGTTCTTTAAATATTTCTCTCCTGTTTCCTCTTTTTTTTTTTTTTTAATTAGCTTGCTTGTCTCCTTTGAACTCATATTACTTTCATATCTTTCTTATTGAAAGTTAAAAATATAAAAAAAAACTTCAAAATAAATCAATTTATATTTTTTCCATAATGAAACACTGAGAATGTTTGTTACTAGTTTCATTTACTTGAAGTGGGCCTCCCTTATCACATTCCTGAGGAAGACTGGACATGTTAGCCCCTCAATTGCATTTTGAAAATGGGTCCCTATTTACTCTCAGAGGAAGGAAGGTAGTAAGAGTCACTGGGGACCTCAGAAATGCTAAACTCTGAGGTCACCCCTGTGGAGGGGGAGGCAGCGCAAGAAAAGCAACTAGTTCTTTCTCCAAACAGTGAAATTCCACCAATTTATATTAACAAATAAAATACTCAGAACCAGACTGACTTATCTGATGAATGTCATTGCTGCAGCAGTTTTTCTAGGACAGTCACGGCTGAGTCTTGATGAAGTTCCATTTAAAGAAAAAATAAAACCTATCTAAACAAGAACATTAAAACTGTAGTTATTTATAATTTGTTCACATGACCAATGTTCTTCAGAAGGTCTTGTGACTGGTTAAAGTTGCAATATACAATTTCTTATGTATAGTCTCTTTTATTTAAAGATTCTAAAAGGAATTATAAGGAAGGCTTTTATATCCTAGGAATAATAGAAAGGCATTTAGAACATGCTGAGAAAATGTTTATGCAGTATTTCTTTTTTTTTTTTGCAGTTTTTGGCCAGGACCAGGTTTGAACCCGCCACTTCTGGTATATGGGGCCAGCGCCCTACTCCTTGAGCCACAGGCGCCACCCTACATTATTTCAAAAATTGGCACATTATGAAGTTTTTCTATAACAAACTACCACTAAACACTTGAATAGCTAAAATACATAGGTGAGGAAATTAATATTGTATCATTATCCTTTTTCATTAAAATTCACATTTTGATAGGTTTTAGATCTTTTCAACAAAGATAATTGGATAAGAATAAACATCATGAAAATATGAGTGGTTCACCAAAGAAAATCATATAGGAACATTTTATGTTTTCTTTTTCATTTGGTAGCTATAATTGTAGATTTTGTTAATATAGAAAATTGAATTTCCTCTTTTGGCTGGCTTTAACTTCAAAGTTTACTGTTGTACTAAAAGATTTCTAGCTTGCTGATACCAAGAAATTAACTTTCTTGTAGTGCTCCATTGTGGGTGTTAATGTTTTTAGCTTCACAATTTTAAACTCAAATTTCCTGTATGACCACTGTATTTTCTAGTCATTTTTTCCTAGCTAAAAACTTATTATATTGAACACATTATTTCTGAAAACACTACTATACTTATTTATAATCATAGTATTTTAGAACAGCGGGATCTTAAATATGAGAAAACTACCTAAAGTTTGCATTTTGTTTGAACTAGTGATTAAAGTTGATTTTTAAAATTCAAATGTATGTTTGCATATAGCCCTTATGTTTGCAATTGAGAAAAGCAAAAAGAAAAAACACAGATAATCAATTCATATTAGTAACTTCTTTAAAAATTTTTCTTTTTAGAGATGGGCTCTCAATTTATGCAGTGCGTGGTGGCTGGAGTACAGTGGTGGGATCACACCGCACGGTAACCTCCAACTCCTGGGTGTAAGCAGTCTTCCCACCTCAGCTGGGAGAGTGCCTGTAACTCCAGATGCCTGCCACACTTGGCTAAGTATGAGTCTTGTTTATGTCTCGGCACCTGTGGCTCACCGGGCTAAGGCACCAGCCACGTACACCTGAGCTGGCGGGTTCGAATCCGCCCCGGGCCCACCAAACAACAATGACGGCTGCAACCAAAAAATGGCCGGGCATTGTGGCGGGCGCCTGTAGTCCCAGCTACTTGGGAGGCGGAGGCAAGAGACTTGCTTGAGCCCAGGAATTGGAGGTTG
>CAUYRH010054495.1:0-14281 GCA_963574655.1 Perodicticus potto
GGACATTGTGGCAGGTGTCTGTAGTCCCAGCTACTTGGGAGGCAGAGGCAGGAGACTCGCTTGAGTCCAGGAATTGGAGGTTGCTGTGAGCTGTGATGCCATGGCACTCTACCCAGGGTGACAGCTTGAGGCTCTGTCTCAGAAAAAAAAAAAAAAAAAAGAAAAGAAAAAAGAAAACATAAAATAATCTCTAGGAGGCCAAGGCGGGTGGATTGCCTAAGCTCATGAGTTCCCAACCAGCCCGAGCAAAGAGAGAGATCCCCTATCTAAAAATAGCCGGGCATTGTGGTGGGCGCCTGTAGTCCCAGCTACTTGAAAGGCTGAGGAAAATCACTTGAGGGCAGTGCCTGTGGCTCAAAGGAGTAGGGTGCTGGCCCTGTATGCCAGAGGTGGAGGGTTCAAACCGAGCCCCGGCCAAAAACTGCAAAACAAAAAGAAAAAGAAAATCACTTGAGCCCAAGAATTTGAGGTTGCAGTGAGCTATGACACTCTACCGAGGGTGACAAAGTGAGACTCTATCTCAAATAAATAAATAAATAAAATATTGTTGTTTCTGTTTTATATCAAATTTACCATTATATCTTTCTATTTTCAATGTGTCTTTCAGAACACTGCTTTTTTTTACTTGCCAATAATTTTGTCCATTTGCCACCTGTAGAGTCCCTGCATTCTTTTTAACAGCCATAACATATTCTAGAGAGCGAATGTTCCACAACTCATTTAACCATCTCCCTATCGATGAACATGTTGTTTTGGTCTCCTTTTTCTCTATTTTGAAAAAGACTGTAACTAACATCCTTGTGCACATATGTATTTATCTATATATCCACCCCAGCTGAAATTGCTGGGGCAGAATGGTTTTAATAAACATTGCCAAATGGTTGGTTGTACCAGTTCCTCTTCCATCAGCATTGTGTGAAGACTGCCATGTTCCTTCCTCCTTACCAACTTATTATATATATCAAAGTGTTCCATTTTTGTTATCTTCTGATTCTTGTCCATTTTACAGATGAAGAAACTGAGGCTCAGTGAGCTTAAACCTCAGACCACAAAGTGGCCAAGTGGCAGCAAGAGGTCTTAAATTCAAGACTCTTGCCTCCAAACCCAAGGTATCACATGTTGCTCCCTAAACAGACATGCCATAAACAACTCCTACTGTGGGGCCAAAGGCAACTCCACATCCCCAGCGTTCACAACCAGACAAGACGTGTGGAGCCCAGCTCCAGGCCCAGTGCAGATCCCAGAAGGCAAGTAGAAGGCTACCTCCATGCAAATCATCAGGGAGGAAATTAGCTCAAAATGGAATGGACAAGGTGCTGCCACCCACTCTGATCGTAAATTAGGTAAACTTGCATCTGACACGATGCATTTAAACCAGGGCCACCGCCAGGTTCTCAGCTGCTCCCAAGCAACAAGCCACTGAGAGTGAAAAATAAAACAATCTAGGAAGCTATGAAAATGCAATAATGAATAATAACAGGCCCTAGAACAGCAGGAGAGAATTATTGAGAAATCAGCTGAGCGCTCATCAGGAGAGAGGCCCTTGGCTCTGAGGGCAGGAGATAGTGGAGTGTGGCAGTGAGGGTAGACTTTGGGGTAAGAGATCTCTGGTGCGATGTGGCTCCCAAACTTGCTTGGGGGGTGACGTTAAACAAGTTGCTGAAGCTCTCAGAGCTTTAGTTTCCTTGACTATAAAATAGGAGTAAAAACAGACCATACCTCCCTCATAGTGTGGCTGTGAGGCTTAAATGAGATATTGACTAGAAAGACCCAGGGCTGCCAAGCACAGTTGTTCAGGTTGTGCGTGAACAAGGACACTTACCGAGGCTAAGCAGGGCTACAGTTCAGCCCATCCTCCACAGGCAGAGGAAGATACTTTCTCAAATTCTCCAAACCCCTCCATGTGCTATAACAGCCCTGGGACAGGCCATGCCAGCCACGGCTGTAACAAGAACTGCTCTACAGAGCCAGAAGAAAGCACAACTCCTAGGTCCTGAAAGCCAAGGTGGCAGGACCAAGAACAATGAGTCATGACTCAGTGGCAGTCCACACAAGGGGAGCCGGGGACTCCAGAAAAAGCAAATGTACTAGAGTCACTGAGTCCTGTGCCCACCAAGGAGATGTGCGCAGAAAGCCACATCACCAGGACAGCAGGAAAGGGAGGTGAAGAAGCCTACACTTCCCAGGTCTGATCAGCCCACAGCTTAGGCTGGGATGGGGGAAGCGCCTGAAACCTCCCCTGACAGGTCCATGCTGTCTCCTCTCAGAAGCAGTGGACATGAGGAAGCCATGCAAAGGGCTGTGTCCCATATCTTTGCTTGTGCTGTTCCTTCTGCCTAAAATGCTCTGTGCTGGCTCCATCTGAACATCCTCCAAGCCTGGTTCAAACGCTACACCTGCTCCAGAAAGCCCTCCCTGCTCCCCAGCCCCTACCCCCATCTCAGCCCAAGCTAGAGGGCTGATGGTGTCTTAATCATCTCTGTCACCCCTGCCCACTCCAGCAGCCAGACACAATTGGCTTTCAATAGATGTCAGATAAATTCATGAATAAATGAACGATAGAGTGCTGGGCCTTTACCTGGACTCTATGAAAGAGAGGGGACCCCACCCCTCGTCTGTCCTTTTATAATTGGGACTGGCAAAGTCTGAAGTCAGAATAGCATGTTGGGACGGGAGAGGCTGACAGTTGGGCATGACACTCCTGTCATTCTGATGGCCCCAGGGACTGCAACAGGAGTGAATGTGACCCAGAGCCCAGGCAGAGAAATGCCACAGCAGGCACTGGATGGAGGATAATGAGCTCAAGAAGAGGTTCCTTGCTACAGAAGAAGAATCTCCAGAGTCCTTCGGGCTTGCCAGATGATCTGCATGGTTAGGATACAACTTCTGGCCCAGGGTCATTTTTAAAGAAACTAATCAGACCAGCACATTGCTCCAGGTAAAAGTCCGACCAAGCTCCCAGGTCATCCTGGGCCTGGGTCTACCAGAGCCCTGGTCCCTCCATGCTCTTATTGCCTGCTGGTCCATCTCTCTCCCCATGGGCTGGGAGCCCCTGTGGGGCAGGGCCTGGGTCTTGCGAGATCTTGCAGCTCTGGCACCCAGCAAATCACAGGAGCTCAGTTAATATTTATGACTAAAAGAGTCTTTTGTGACATTTTGGGGCCCCTGAATCCAGTTGAACCTTACACCACCTAGACTTTGTAGTTTGGAAGAGCAAATAACTTTCTTTGCTTCACTAGGATAAGCTAGTAGGGTCCTGTCACCAGAAGGTGTCTCCACTCATGCCTTAGCACTAATTAGTTAACGCCTCTATTTATTCTGCCACACCATGTGCCAGGAATCACACTGGTGCTGACCATAGTACATGTGTCATTTCCCTAATGTTTTTTCAGCCCATGAGGAACTCAGGAACAAGAGACTTGGATTTTAATCTCGTCTTCGCCCATTATTGGCTATGGGGCTCTGGGCAAGGGACTGGTTTTCTGGCTGCCTCAGTTTCTTTATCCATCCAGTATGGGTAATGGCAGCCCTACTATACAGCGCTCTGAAGGCCAAGGGAGTTATTACATGTGAACTACCCAGCATGCCACCCTCCACATTGTAAATGTTCCCTAGTGTTGACTATTTTTATTATTTTCATCTTAATCTTGCAGGAAAATAACCTGAGGTTTCCAGAGGGTGATTCACTCGCAAATTCACAAAAGTAAGAGGTGAAAAAGCTGGGATTGGAACATAGGCCTATGAGTCCAGTGTGTACACTCTTTACCTCCACGTTATTCTGTTTGTGGCTTTTTAACTGTCTCTAGTAACAATAAGAGTAATATTAATAAGAGTTAGCACTCATTACATGCCCGAGAGTTTAAATCCCAGGCAGTTGTGCTTCAGAGCCCTAGTTTTTAACTCTCAGAGAAAGAAAATGATTCCCTTTTTAATGTTCCTCGAGTCCTTCTGTTAATACCAAGGAGAAAGTCTCAGCTTGGTGCTGATATGGTGTTAATGCCTCCCTAGCACTTGCTGATCTCTCTTTTGAACAAAGAGAGGCAGCTCAGGCTCTGAAAAGACTACCCTCTCCAGAGGGGACCTAATATGCCCTGTGCTTAGTCTCTATGCTACGCACCCTAGATTTATGCAGGACCTGCCTCTCTCCACAGTTGCTGTGGCTCCCTATAGCCAGAAAGGCAGTGGTTAAAGGCGCACGGGGAGGCTGGGCTTCTAGGAGCTCTCAGAGCCTGCAGTGGTGACCAGTGGCCCACCAGGCTCTCCTTCCTGGCCCAGGTATGTTTTAGAAGGTGATGGGTGGCAGGGCACCTGGGGAACAGCCTTCTGTGACAACACAAAAGCATCACACAGCCTGTATCAGCTGGAGGACAGACTCTTGACCTGCAGAAAGGGAAGTGTAGGAAGCACCTTGCCTAACAGCACAGGGTTAGACGCCAAATGCCAATATCTAGGTACCATTTCCACTATGTCCAAGGTGAGGGTCCTTGAGCTGCTTCCTGCTCTCTCTGGGCCTCAGTTTCCTTATCTGGAAATAGAAATAACATTACTCACCCACCCTCCAAATAAAAGTCCTAGGAAACAAATGAGGCCACACCAGAGAAAGTGCTGTGTGAAGTAAACAAATGTGAACTATTGCCATTTTCATTTCTTGAGCATAAGTGCATTATTTATAAATGGGATCATCAACAGAAATTGCTGACACTAGAAGGAGAAGGGATCACCTGTTTTATTTTGAATTATCTTTGTTCCTGTGAGTGTCTCTCTCACTGTATTTGCTCTCCAGGAAAGGGATTTTCTTAGCCATCTGGATAGGTAGCTCATGGCCTAAGGCAGTGCCTGGCACATCCGAGACATCAACAGATATTTGTTGGATGGATTATGGATGAGGGATAAATGAATAGCTGGATGTGTGGGTATATGGGTGCATGGAGGGGTGGGGGATGGATGGATAGATGGATGATGGGTAGATGGGATGGATGAATGGATGGGCTCCTGGACAGATGGAAGGATGATGGATTCACAATGGATAGATGGATAAATGGATGATGGATGGTATGAAATCCAAACGCAATTTAGGATATAACCCCTGCTGAATCAGAACCTTACTCTGATCCTGGATACCAACAACACAAAAGTCTGAAGCCACAAGGATTGTGTGTGTGTGTGTGTGTGTGTGTGTGTACTCAACCACACGTGCACACAAGCACACCCATCAGTTCTACTGGCCTGAGGGAGAATTTGACAGAGAAAGCAGGTTGTGGGGAGAAAAGTTCGAACAAGCATGCACTTTTATTTGTTGTTTTTTTTTTTGAGACAGACTCTCACTATGTTGCCCTCGGTATAGTGCTGTGACATCACAGCTCATAGCAACCTCAAACTCTTGGGCTGAAGCGATTCTCTTGCCTCAGCCTCCCAAGTAGCTGGGACTACAGGTGCCCACCACAACACCGGCTATTTTTTTGTTGCAGTTTTTCAGCTGGCCCGGGCTAGGTTCGAACCCACCACCCTTGGGTTCGAACCCATAAACCCTTGGTTTATGTGGCTGGAGCCTTAACCAATGTGCTACGGGCGCCAAGCCAAGCATGTACTTTCAAAAATAGCTTTAGGAGTACGAATGCCTTCTGCGAGTCCACAGTTCCTATATCTCCTAACCAACTACACCCCCAGCCCCATGCGAGGAGGCAACACTGCACAGCCCTGGGGACACTAATTTATCTCAGAAGGATTTTCAAGGATGTTTGGGAATTTGAGCACTCTGGCTAACTGTCCATTCCCAGAATTTTAGGTTACCCGAGGAAGCACATCCTCTGGGAAGCTGCACATGATGGGATGGTCTCAGAGCCCGTCTGCTTACCACAGGTCTCTTGGGGCGTCCTTGGGCTGGAGGTGGAGACAGGACAATAGTTTCTCCATCCGGACCATCAATAGGCAACCTGGCGTGCTCTAATTTGCAGCCCCTCCCGCCAGCCTCCCCAATGGGAACACAAAGGAGAAGCAGCTACCACTTGGAAAGCTTTAGCAGGAGTGACATTGACTTTGAGCTAAGGCTTGAAGAGTATGTAGGAGACCACCCAAACGTCCTAGGGTGGCCTGCAGAACACTCAGTCCAGAGTATTCTGGGGGCTCGCCCTCGGGCAGGCTGTGCATTCATGGGCAAACAGATACTCAGGATGGCATCTGGGCAGAGAAGTGACTTCATGGCTCCATGCTTCTCTGGGAGCTGTGGACACCCAGAGCAGGGCACGGTGGGGCATGCAGAGCCATGGGGATGGGGAAACATTACAGACTGGGGGGTGAAGGACAGCCTCAAGCAACCCTGAAGGAAGAACAAGAAGGAATTTTGCAAGAGGACCAGACAATGGCCATTTTGAATAGGAACTGCTTATAAAAGGCACAGAGGCATGAAGAAGCCTTCTGAAGAACGGCAGGTGGAATGTTCATCTGTGCTTTTGCCTGCCATGTCCCTGCTCCCCTTCTCTGGTGGTGACACCCTGATCTTCCTTTGGGGAACCACAAGATCAGCCTGAGACTCTGCTGAGGACGCCCCACCCAGCTCCAGAGGGAAGCAGATGATCCAGCCCTGGCCTATCAGGGCACCATATCCCTCGCATCTCAGTGGCAACCTTGGGGAGGTGGGGACAACGGACCCAAACCTGGTTGAATAGAGTCCTCCCCGGACGTTTCCTGCTGCTAAACTGGATGGAAACACAGCTGGAGCCACTGGGGCCACCACATGAAAAGGGCTGCCAGAGAGTGAAACCAACAAAGGACACAAATGTCTGAGAGATAGAAGGAAATGGGGGAGGGGAGAAACAGACAGAAAGAGGGACCAAGGGCTGTTATACAGAGAGAGACACTGAAACTGTTGACACGTTATGAGCACCTGGGTTCAGCTGTACTAAAGCCACACTACCTCTCCTGAAGTAAGTCAGTAAAAATTCACCTTTTCTGCTTGCACTGTTTTGAGTTGGATTCCATCACTTGCAAACAAACAGGTTTCCTAATTCATTTCTGTATCCCAGTCCCCAGGATAGGAAGAGAAGAGATTCATCCTACCCCAGAATGGTAACCGCGCCCACCTCCGCTGAGCCTGGGAACTCCGTCCCTTGTGCTTGCCCAGAAACTTTCCCAAAGCATGATGTCCAAGAGCCCAAGGCCACTTTGGTTATAAACAGATGCACCCATGTGTCCATTTACCAGAGGTTTGACCACAGAGGTGACATCCCCCTTTCCTGCCTTCTTTGAGATGTCAGATTCTCTGTAGCAGGTGAGAAGCAAGCTCGCTTCTGATCCCAGCACACGGATGGTGCTCCAGAAATACCAGTTAGATAAACTAGCTTGTGCTACCTTACGGAAATGTCAACATAAACCTCTCTATCTGGAGGTGCGTAGAGCTGTTTCTGACAGGAGGCTAACTCTACACAAGTGCTGAAGCACAGCTGCTCCAAGGAGAGCACGTATTTCCTAATTCCTTGCCTTGACGCAAAGGGGGTAAAAAATATACGTCCTGGGGCTTCGTGAGCTTCCACAAGGAATTATAACCCCACTGGAAAGGAAATAATTTGGAAGTGGAGGAAATTAGGACTTCTAATGACAAAGCTACCAGAATTCATTGCATGAATGATCGCAAGGGAGCCACATCGCTTGGGTATTCAGGAGACACGGAAGAGCAGAGACGGCTCAGGCTCTTTACTGGAAGGTTCCTCTCCAGTGAGCACCTCTGACTTTCAGGACAGAAATAGCTGGAGATGCATGAACATGACAGGAAAACCAGAAAGGCTGTTTTTCTTAATTTTGGTATCCGTCAGACTTGGATTCTCACTTCAGATCAGGTAAAGCCAGGAAAACAAGCAAGAAAGCCTTTAGAATCCCAACACTAGCAGCCACACAATTTCTTTAAATTCACTGCAGGCAATGTTTGCTCTTGAAAATTAGAAAATTACAAAATACGTAACAAAAATGAATGATAACATGCAGAGCTGGTGTGGTCAGGATGAGATCAAGAGATCCTTCAGTGACAGATACACAAGCACTTTCGGTCGTCTCAGCCTATCGCGAAGCTGATGGCACCTCAGTGACATCTCCTGCCTGATCACATCTGGGCTTTGGGACAAATTTTGTTGTTCCCCTGTCTACGTGACCCCTTTGGGCTGTCACACACTTGATCTTACTCAGAAGGCTGAGAAGCTGGGCTGTCACACAGATGTAAGAAATGTTTAAGGGGTCAGGTCCGAATTCAAGATCTTTCCCCTCGCACTAAATAATCAAACAAGCAAACAAAAATAAACATTTTTTCACTTCAATCTCAGTAATGGACACAACTATCTCTTCAAAAATCTAGGAGTTATTCTTAATGCCTCTTTCTCCTTACTCCACAGCCGATGGACTTTGCCTTCAAACTATATCCTGAGTACACCCAGATCTCTCCCCATCTCCCCCAGGGCCAAGCAACTAGCATGTCTCACCTGCACCTGTTAACGCTTCCATTTCTACTTGCCTCTATGCAATATTCTCCACTCATCACCTAGAATGCATTGCATTTTTAAATGCAAATCATATCCTAACACCTTCCTGCTTAAAAGCCCTCAAGGAAATCCCTGTAGTATATTTAGAATAGAGGACAACTCTTATACTGCAGCCCACAAGGCTCTGAGTGACCAGGTCCTTCCCAAGCAATCTGACTTCTTTCATTCCACAACAGCCCCACTGGCCTCCTCAGAGTTCTTCAAATCCACTCATTGATTCCTACCCCAGGGACTTTGCACTTGCTGCCCCTTCTTCCTATACCACTCTTCCTCCCACTCTGACCATCCCTTAAGTAACTCAAGTGTCACCTCCTCAGAGAAGCTTTCTCTGTCCTCTCAGTCTGAAGGCGATCTGCTTCCCATCTGAAGCCACAAGGGCAGAAAAGTGGAGACAGTGTGAAATCATTTATAAAAAACAGATATAGAAATACTTGAAAAAGGCTACCAATGGTTGCCTCTGAGAGAGGAAGTGGGTAGCTGGAAATAAGGAGACTTTTTTTCGTGAATTCAAATGTCCCCACCTTTGAACTTTAAATCATATCCATATGTTATTTTTTTTATTTTAATTAAATCAAATAAAATGAGGAAAGAAGAAAGGAAATGAGAGAGGGATGGGGGAAAGAAGGAAGGAGGGGGAAAGGGGAGAAAGAAAGAGGGAAGGAGAGAAAAGAGAGAGAGAGAAACAAAAATACTCTTAGGAAACTGTCCTAAAGAAATAATTCAACAAACAAAAATGTTCTATTCATGAAAATGATCATTGTGTGTTAGACTATAAGGAAACAAATAAAATAAAATAAATGTCCAGCAACACAGGAATGACAGGAAATAGTGCTCTGTGAACAGGATGGAGTAGTATGAAGCCATCAATAATGATCATTATTAAGACTGCAGAAATGTGGAGAAAATGTTTATGGGGATAATTAATGGAGAAGCAGACTATAAAAGAGTATATTAAGAAGAGAAAATAGAGCAGTGGAAAGTGGAAAACTGTTGAAGAGGGAAGTCTTTAGCTTCCATCACCTCCTCAAGGGAGCCATGAAAAATGTTGGCAATATCTCAGCTCTAACCATCAGCCCATCTTAGAGATCAGAGACTGAGGCTCCCAAGCTTCCCGCACAGGACCAGGGGCAGCTGAGAGGCCAAGGTGGGACTCAAGGGGACCTTCACACTGTTGACATTCGGGGCTGGATCACTCTCGGCAGAGCTAACCTGGGCACTGTTTAGCAGAATCCCCAGCCTCTACCCGCTGGCTGCCAGGAGCACCCCCACCTCCAGGGATGACAAACAAAAATGTCCCCAGACATTTTCAAATGTCTCTCTGGGACATAGTATGTAACCCCTATCCTAGGCGAATAACTTCTCTGACTGAAATGTCCCCATCTATAAATGGAGGAAGGAGGCATGCCCAGCACATAGTTAAATTCTGTAATTATAGCTAATTACAGCTATATGTTTTACAGTATTTACGTTTCAAATGATTTTTAGAGTGCCTTTTAATTTAAAACAGGTGATGATCCTTCTCTTACGGGAATCCCAATTGCTAGCTTTTCAGTGCAACAATTGCTATTTACCATCTCCTCATCCCCTCACATAGGCTGCTGTGACTTTACAGCACACACGTGCACCCTCAAAGGAACAAGCAATGGGGGCTCTTGAAAGGCCATGTTTAATTAATAAAATATCGGGAAGCACTTTACTACTGAAAGTGCTCCATCACGGGAACAGCCCTGATGTCCATACAGGGGTCTTTGTAGTCTAATGGCAGCTCTAATAATAAATTGCTTTCAAGTCTTATTCAAAGTTTTTCAAAGACTGCAAATGACAGATCTAGAATTAGAGATTTTTCTCACCCAGCCTCTCTTTGTACAGATGGAAAGTCTGAGCCCCTCTCACCCAAAGGAAAATGACCTGGCTGAAGTTTCACAGCTCATAACAGAAAAAGCTGGCTGGAGAGCAGTTCTCCTGGTTTAGCGGGCCCCCCATTGCCACCAGACCACACTCTAGGAAAACCCCATTAATCAGCGGAAGATTCGTTTGGGTCAGCAAATGGGCTCTTGTGACCAAAAGCTGAGCATCTATCTGAGTGGGCTCCACTATTTGGAACTAGCCTGAGAATGAGGCTGGAGTGGGTGGTTTAGGGGGAAAAAACAGCTTGGAAAGTTATTCTTCCTCCACATACACCCACCTACAAACTCCCCACATCATCGGTAGGATGACAAGGTCTGGGATTACATCATCTCTCAAGTGGGCAACATACACAAAATGCTTTAAAGATTCCCTATGGCCCAGAGTAGACTCCGCCTGACTCCTCACCAAATGATCATCCAGGCAAGCACCACTTACATAACCCTGTATCAGGAAATTCACTACCACCCCCAACAGCCCCGGCACTCTCCAATCTTGAAGAAGCCACAGGTCCCCTGCTGCAAGCTCCTGGGCCTCCCTCTGTCAGACCTGTCTCTGGCCCCAGCACATATTCAGCCAGTGAAGCCCTCAACTGATGGCAGCTGGGAGTTGGAGAAGAAAGACCCCCAGCTCCTGGGGCCCTCTGGTGGATTCCACATTGCCCCAAGAATGCTCAGTACATGGACCGCCTCTCCATCCCTCCCTCATTGCCCTTCCCTCACCAGGACCTCCCGGAACCCCTTCCTAAATAAATTGCTCAAATGCAAACCACTGAGTCCTGGTTATAGAATTGGTTTCCAGGAGATCCCTAGGTCATGGCCAAGCTTCCCAGTCTGGCTTGCGCTGAGCTTCCTTCTGTAAGTCCTCCCTATCACCATCTCCTTCTGATGGTGACTCTGGGCTTGCATAGGACAAGTCAGGGCCCCTCTGCCCCACACAGAAGCCCTTGACACATTTCAAGACAGCTCCCAGATGCCTCAGACTCCTACTCCCATTCTTCTCTCTTCCTGGCTTCAAATGCTTCTTTCCACGTCATACTCCCCACCTTTAACACATTTCCCACATGTAAGAGAGTTACATGCCTGGTTGATAGCCCCTAGCAGAGTGTGCTCTCCACCTTAGCACATTAATCTTTGTATCTTTCTTAATTCTTAGAAACATATTAGTGGATGAATAAAATGCAACCTATTTCCCCATGGATAAGTCACACTCACCAACCGGTTCCTCTCCAAAAGACTGACTCTAGTTCGTTAATGTCCCTCTCAACGGAGGCCAGCCTAAATGCCTTTGGTGTGCCCCTACTATGGCAGAGAAGAGAGGGACCATCACCTCCCTCATGCTATATATAATGTTTTCATTGATATGACCTAAGGTCACAGTCTGGTTTTTGGAAACCACTTCTCACTGTTGATATAAAATAATAATAATAAAAATAGCAGTAGTGACAACAATCATAATATAAAAACCCATATGTGTGGTAGTAGTGACAACAACAATCATAATATAAAAACCCCTATGTATCTAGTATGTGTTTCACCCTGTTGTCCTATCAAATTCACGGGTGACCAAAGCCCTGAGGACGGCTCACATGTTGTTGGACTCACCCATTTGATGCTGTTTGTTTGCTAGTATGCAAGTGCCATGACATGCATTTTTCCATCTAGCATTTCCTCTGGTGGGATGCAGCCAACTCCAGCATCTCCCATCTCTGTGCACCCTAAGCCTTCCCGTGACAGCCTGACAGCTACACCTTTGATCAGAGTGCCCAATTCCTTCTTGCAGATCATAAACAAATGAGTCCACATCAGAACCAAGGAGAACTCCTCACCAGGCTGGGGATCTCTGCAGAAGTAGAATTATCATCCCTCTTTACAGATGAGAGGCTTGAGGCACAGAGCAGTCACTTTGCCCATCCATGTCCAGCAAAACTGAGCTGAGACCAAGCCCAGACAGGCTGGCCACAGCCTCAGCACTCAGCTCTAGGCCAACGCTCTTGTTCTCTGAGGGTCTTATTAAATACACAAATAAAACACAGCCATACCTATGACCTGAGTGAGAGGATACAGCAAATCTAGGGTTTAGTTTCACTGGTTTTGTTTTTGTTTTTTGTAGCCAAAGATTCTGATTACTATAATTCTAGGTTTCTGGGGTCCATCTTAGTCACATGGCAAGGTAGGCCACACTCCAGAGTACTTGGGCATTCACAGTGCTCCTCCCCCACTGCTGATGGAATGTGATCCCTCCCAATAACCCTGCTGGGCAAAAATAACTTATCATTTTACAGATTCAGAAACAAGTCTCCCAGAAGCTCAGTGACTTATCCAAGATCACAGGAGTGGGCAGAGGCGGGACTTGAACTCACAACATTACAATCCAGCTTCTAAGAACCTGCCTCTTTGGGGTCTCCCCTGACTCTCCCCTTCTGCCCAAGTCACAGGGAGCTGGGGTAGAGGCGAGCGAGGAAGTAACGTTCAGCATACACGTATGCGCAGGAGTGTGGAATCAGCTGCACAGAAAGAAGGAGGGAAAAGTCTGTCTCCATGGTTACACTGAGCCTGAACAAAACATCATACACAGGCTCCATAGCCTTGAACACCACCACTCCACCACTCTGTCCTCCCAGCAATCGCCCGAGAGCTGACTGCCAGGCCTTCCAACCTGCCCGCCCGCTTCTCAGAGCCTTCCTTTTTCATTATTCCCATTATTAAACCTGGCACTTTATAACAGCTGAATGTTTTCTAATTATTTACAGGTTCACCTTCACAGAACCTCATGAGATAATGATCCTGCTGCACATTTCTGTAATATTCTGCCCACCTCCAAAACCTCAAATTGAGTTACTGAGATTATCTCATTGATCCTCCCTCTTAAGGATCTGTCAGATCCCTAGAAAACAAGTTTGGGCTGTTTTCATTGACATACAGAGATACTGAGGCACAGGTGTGTAAAGGCTGCTGTCTAGGACTCAGCTGCAAATCAATATGGGGGCCACAGAGAGCGTTCTGGGTTCTTTTTCTTTTTCTAACTCTAGAAGGAAGAGAATAAGTGAGCGTCATATAGATGCCAATCCTAATCATTGATAATGGCTAATGGTTGGCTCTGTTAGGAAGGATTCTGAGCCAGTACCTGAGATTTGTAGGAAAAAGCAATGTGATCAATCAAGGATCTTGACCGTAGGCAAGGAAGGTGGCAGTGCTAGGGCAGGTGCTGCGTATTTCCCATTCCATCCTATGACAATGTAAATGTCCCTAGGAAAGTTTCATGTTGCTTCTCAACCAGGAGCAATTTTGCCTCCCGGGAGATGTTTGGCAATGCCTGAAGACGCTCACCACTGGGGCTGGGTGCTGCTGGCAGTGAGTTGGTAGAAGCCATGGAGCCCTCTACAACGCCCAGGACAGCCCCCCCACAGCACAGAATGAGCCAGGACAAAATGTCAACAGTGCCGAGGCTGAGAAATTCCCCACAGAACACACACAACGCACACATTCCCTCACACACACACACGTTGTCTCTCACACACATTCTCTCTCATACACACGCACATTCTCACATACATACATTCTTGCACACACACATTCTTAAACACACATTCTCTTTTTTTTGCAGCTTTTGGCCCGGGTTGGGTTTGAACCCACCACCTCCAGCATATGGGGCCAGCGCCCTACTCCTTTGAGCCACAGGCACCGCCCGATACATATTTTTATTTTTTTATTTTTTTTTAAATATATGTATTTTATTATTCTTCATTACATTATTTCCCCCCACCCACCCCTCCGTGGTAAGACAGAATTGATTTACAGAAAAGAATACAGAAAACACCAAAGCTCCTGGTAGAGGGAGAGATTTCAAGT
>CAUYRH010054496.1:0-47004 GCA_963574655.1 Perodicticus potto
CTCGCTTGAGCCCAGGAATTGGAGGTTGCTGTGAGCTGGGATGCCATGGCACTCTATCCAGGGTGACAGCTTGAGGCTCTGTCTCAAAAAAAAAAAAAAAAAGATCTTTTGTTGCTCTTTAAGAATATTTATTTTTGTTTATTATGACATTTCAAATATATGACAGTTACAGTGAGCAATGTGATAAAAATGTGTGGGGCCAAAGCCTACATATAATAAAAGTTAGCACTTTCTATATTAACTTCAGATAACTTTTGTACCTTTTGTTTTAATAAATGTACAATAATATTTCCAGATTGATTCATATTCCCTGCTGGTGTTCTTCCCTGATTCTTTTTTCTTTTCTTATTGATAACCACTATCCTGAAGTTGGGAGTATCTCTGCATCTGGTTCTCCAGTGAAACTTAACCAATAGGGTAAAACATGCATGTGCTCACACACACATGCACATGTGGGTACATGTACTGGGGCAGGAAAAAAAAGGGGTAAATAATTCCTTCTTCTTTTTGTTCTGTTCAGGCCTACAGTGGATTAGATGGTAGCCACTCACACTGGGAAGAGCCATCCGTTTCACTGAGTCCACCAATTCAAGTGCGAATCTTATCTGGAAACACTAGGCACAGACACTAGAAATAACATTTCATCTGGACACCGCATGGCCCAGTCAAGTTGATGTATAAAATTACTATCACACTTTCCTGTGTTTTTATATTTTTCATATATGTTTGCATAATTAAATAATATGTTTTTCTGTTTTTTAAAGATGTAGACAAATGATATGTTTTAATATATGTGTCTAAAACTCTCTTTTTTGCACTCACTATTATATTTCTGACATTTATTCATGTTGATACATCTATATTATTAATTACCATATAACATGCCATTGAATAAATTTATCAGAGTTCATTTATCCATCCCCTCATTGATAGACCTTTAAGTTGTACTAATGTTTTGCTATTTAATATAATGTTACCATGGACGTATTTTTCCTCACCTGTGAACATCTAGGAGAATTTCTGGAGGCGGAGTTTGAGGTAGATGGATAAGCACATTTTGAACTTTATTAAATATTAACTACATTGCTTTCTTAAATAGGTGTACACTGTACAGTTAATTCAGGTTATGGTCCCTCAGATCTGCACATTCCTCTTGGTTTTCATCTGGAGTAGTTGTAATCACCACTTGTGCTGTTCCTGTTGGTTTAGGGCCAGGCAACACCTGCTGCCTTCACTATTCCCATGGGCCAGTGTCCTGCTTGCAGTCATTCTGGTAGAATGTTTATAAAGGCATCTGAAATGATCCCTTCTATTGCTGTGTACATGCCCCATTACAGTATGTCTGCCCTACCCTTCTCTTTGAATCTGGGATAGCCTTGTGAATTCTTTGACTAAGAGAATGCATAGAAATAACCTAATGTGACTTCTGAGCCTCAAGCTCAAGAAAACTTGCAGCTTCTTGTCTCCCCATCTTAGAACACAATGCTACTATGTCAGGAAGCCTCCATGAGAGTGAATGACCATGGGAAGAGAGATAACCATGGAGGATGACCAGAAATTCACAGAGGATGACCACAGGATGAGGTGGCCACAGGACCATCAGCAAACATCAACTGCCCAATATGTGACTGTGGCCATTTTGAACCCTTCAGCCCCAAGGAAACAACTAGATGACTTCAGCCATATTAACAGAAGAACCACTCAGCAGAGCCCAGCCCCAACTGCTAACCTGTAGTATGGTAAGCAAATAAAATGATTTTGTTTTTACTCGCTGGGTTTTGGGAGCAATTTGTTCCATAGCTAGAGACAACTGATGCAATGCCTCTCTCCACTTCCAGTGTCACAGATCTTTTGCCTCTCATCTTCTGCCATGAGGCTTTCCTTTTACTACTGAGATGTGATATTCCGTAGAACCCACAAACACACAGTCCAGGAAGGGCAACTGGTAAACCATGACCAGATAGAGATAGAGTTAGAGGATACATATTTTTCCCTTCTTCCCCTGAAAGTGGGTAGTATCATATGTTTTCTCTGAAGACTGCCTACATCACTGAACCAATTTCTCATGAAGCTATGGTCACCTTGGTAATACACTTTTTAATATTTTCTCTATCTCTTTCTCTAACCCGTTACCTCTTTTCTTCAGTCTGACTTTCTTGAAATTTCATCCCCCAAATAAGTCTTAGCATATGAGATTTGCTTAACTCCTATTTTATAGGGAATCTGAAAAGAAACAGTTGCAAGAAAGTCTTCAGGATGGAGTTTGGAGTTGAATCACCCACTAGTCTGAATGCACAGGTTCCCCCACTGCTGGTGGTAAGTGGACTGGTAATAAACCCCGATGTGCAGTGGCAGCATCAAAGTTTTCACCTGTGGACAATTGTGATAAGTAAGATAAAGGTAGAAGATGAGAGCGATGTTGAGATATACCAGTGATTGCCTAACTGCTGCACATTAAAACCATAAGAGAGATGGAGCTTTAATAGAACCTCCATGTCTAGGTCTCATCCCATACCAATTAAATCAAAATGTCTGTGGGTGAGAGCCAGAGGTTATTATTATTTTATTTATTTAATTAAAACAAAAATTTTTAGACAGATTTTCACTTTGTCATGTTCAGTAGAGTGCCATAGCATCATAGCTCACAGCAACCTCAAATCTTGGGCTCAAGTGATTCTCTTGCCTCAGCCTCTTAAGTAGCTGAGACAATAGGTGCCCACCACAACACCTGGCTATTTTTAGAGACAGTGTCTCGCTCTTGCTCAGGTTGGTCTTGAACTCTTGAGCTCAAGCAATCCACCCACCTCGGCCTCCCAGAGTGCTAGGATTACAGGAGTGAACCATTGCACCTGGTAGGTATTATTTTTTTTAAAGATCCCCAGGTGATTCTTCTATGCAGCAAAATTTGGGAACCACTGGGATATGCATTGATTATCACTCTGACTGGTAGA
This sequence comes from Perodicticus potto, assembly GCA_963574655.1. NCBI lineage: Eukaryota > Metazoa > Chordata > Mammalia > Primates > Lorisidae > Perodicticus > Perodicticus potto. The sequence goes on from CAUYRH010054496.1 coordinate 2,952, forward strand.
ATGTGGTAATCATAATTATAAGAACTGTGGAGGGTATTGCATATTTTTGATAACATTGGAATGCTTGGTAAATTATTCAGGATAGCTTACTGCCAAATTAGAGCAGGCTGGGAAACCCAGAGGGCCTCTATAGCAGTCCTTAACTCTTACCTCCTGCCTTCACTGGACAAACTGTGCTGAAAATCAGGCCCAGGATCAGATAATAATAGTAGCAGAGAAGCAAAAGATACTTAATGTGCAGACTTAGAGCTCCTATATTAAATTCATGCCCTAAAGGTGAAAGAGTGGGACCCTGAGACCCGGCACAGGAGCATTAGGTTGGAAGGGCTTAAGAATCTTTAGCCACAAATCCTCCAGGCCAGCAGAAGCAGAACTTCTCTTATTCAATACAGGAAAATCACTTCCCTTTGCTTGGAGATGATGTAATGACTTCGTCTGAAGCCTCACAAGATGGTTACATGTACTCTTCAAGATCCATCTCTCCTCTCTCTCAAACTCTTGTTGCCTCATGGCCAATAATTAGGGTCAAGTCTCAGCAGAGCCAAATGAGGTTACTATAGTCCTTGCTTCCGATGAGAAGCACTACCTGTCAAGGCATTGCAGGTTCTGGCTAGTCACTTGGCCTAAACAATAGGTGCACATACAAAAGTAGATTTTGAATGTGCGGATGAGGAAGGTGAACTATAAGGTATGGAAGACTTTATTGACATGGCTCCCTCACCTGTGCCTCAGAATTCAATGTTCTAACAAAGATGTTGATCCTTATAGTTTGCTTAAAAGTTAGAATGATACATCGTCTACAGTAAAAGATGGGGCAAGTTGCTACTACTGCACACAGTATGTATGGGTCTACCCCTGCCCTCAGGTGGGACAGGTGGCCAAAATAAAATCCCTGTCCATTTTGTGTTTCAGAAACTTTTCAGAGGCTTAAAATCTGAGTCCCTCAAAGAAGTAAAAGGGCTTCACCTAGACTGAGGAATGGGCCTGTGAGAGTCAATTCTTGCATAGAACAGAAGCCTGATCACATTTTTGGTTTCCAGATGGGTTTTCTGCAAGTATCCAAGGCATGCAAACCTGTTGCAGATCTTTTGGGAATCCAGCATTGACATCATATTAGAGAAAGGACGAAGAAGGGCCGTCTAACCATGTGACTGTCATCGGGACCCATGTAACTCCTTGTGCTTGACATGCCCCCCCCCCCCCATGGCATCTGTGAGCATCAGATGCAGAGCTGACCATCCTGCAGGTCATCAGTGAAGCCAATGTTCACTGATTGTGATGGTTGCCTCATTTAAGTCATATAGTCTCCAGATTTCTCCTTTGTCCTCCTGCCACCTGCCTTTTAGATGGCTGCATGGCCAGGAGCTTCTCTGTCAGAAGATGAGTAGAAATGTCCAGAAGAAAAGAGTGAAAGCAGTTAGACCACCTGCTCCCCATAGAACTAGTCAGGCAAAAAGTAGAGGGATTGGAGTAGATGGAGGATGTGTTCTTTCCTTAACCTTGAAGTTCAGGTTTTCCTGCTCCTTTAATTTACTCCACCCTCTGTGCCCACTCCAGCAGATAATAACCATAACTGCAATATTATTTAGCTAAAACTTGATGTTTGCAGCAGCAGCAGAGATAAGTAGACACTCACCAATCCCATTTTTACTGCCTGCATTCCAGGAAGACGATTATGTTTCTCATTTTCCCTTGCTATAGGACTGGGTGCAGTTCAATACAGTAGAGTGATATATGCGGCTTCCAGACCTGGCACAATCCCCCCTGAACAATCCTTCTTACCTCTCTTTGCCTTCCATGGCAACTGCAGAGGACACATATTGAGGACAGTGACATTGTAAGACAGAAAAAGACTGGATCCCTTGGTCTTGTCTTCAGGGAGAATCCTCTGATAGACAATGGGCTGTGATATTAATGGCATAAGTCCTATGTGAAGCCCCTTTGGGCTGTTTGTTACAGTGGCTTGCTTTACTTATCCTGACTAATACAGGCACTTACTCTATGACAGGTATTAGACATACATGACCTCATTAAATGCCTTAGAACAATCTTGAGACCGGTCTACCACCAGCACCCTATTTTACAGATGAAGATATAAAGGTATGGAATGACTTGTTCCAAAACTCACAGCTGGAAAATGACACTGTGAGGAATTAAATTCTGTTAGTCTGTCTCTCAAATCTCTAAGCCTGGTCTTCCCAATGTGTTCATAACTGGTAACTGATTACTGCAGAGTCCTAGCGATGAGGCACAACACAGCAAGAGAAGTATAAAAGAAAAGTGGTAAGAGTCACTAAAATATTATCTTTGTCACAGTGACTCCAACTTCTCAGGGCTGGGCTTAAATCTAAGCTGGGAACCCTATATATCTAAACACAGGAATAGGACATAGTCTCATGGAAAGACTTCTGTCTTTCCTTCCTGTCTTCGTCTTATCTAGCCCCAAGTGTGCCAGGCTGGAGGCAGGCCTCTCAGGTGGGTCAATCTGGGCAGGGGAATGACTGGGTGACCATGGAAGGACCAATTCGGAAGGAGAACTGCCCTGAATCTTTATACATAAAGGGAAGCCCTGCCTAGCCCTTTCCTGGTGACTTTTTCCATCCTTCCCAGAAACTTCTCTAGTCTCTAATCACAGGGTAGCCAGTTCTGTTTGTCCCACTGGTTCAGGACCCTGGAACTAGTGAGTCCTCTGTGAGGCTGAGAGGCACAGAAAAGAGTTAACAGTCAGGTTTATGTCTACTATCTTCTTTCATTCTCACTGTAAAAGCCACCACTGATTCTCAGGTTCACATGTCAGGTGAACCAGCTAAGGCTTAAAGATGTTGTCACTCGCTCAAAGTCCTGGGGCGTGGAAGAGAGAAGGATAGAGTCTGAACGCGGGTCTCCCTGGCTGCAAAGTTCCTTCTTTCAGGATTCTCTTGGCAGCCTCTGTTTTCTGCTGGCTTTTTAGTGACCATTTGGAACTTCTTCTCTCTTTAAATTCTATTTAATTTTCCAGAATACTAATCTTATCATTCCCCATTAGTTTTTTTCAACATTGGCCACCCTTCATTCTTTTTAATTGTTCAGAGATAGTCACTTCTCTGCGGGATCTTTGTGTTGCCCTGCAAAGTCAATTTACCTCCCATGGATAAGGGTGAAAAGCAAAATTTGCCACGTGTGGGGTGCTGATAGACAGCCCACCCACCTCAGGGTGTCTTACGAGTTTTCATGGAGCTGATTAATAAGAAACATTTCTTTGGGCTCTGCAAAAAGGGTTTTCCATGGAGCATGGGTCTGCTTGAAGGTTTGTCCTATTGCTGGGGGATGAAGAGGAGGTGACCCCTTCCCTGCCAGCTCTAAGCAAGGGGAGGAGTTTCTGGATAATTCTACACTGATTTTTCCTGAGCTCTCGGGACAGTAATGTAAGTTTAGCCAGTGACAGGGACGATGGTGACGATGGTGACAAATAGTCTCTCCTTCCTTTAGGTGCAATTCTTGAAGGAAATCAGGCCAGGTCTGCTTTCAGCCTTAGTGGCTCTCTGCTGTGACGGGGCTGTCACCTGCTAGTCAGGAAGAGCAAGGCCTGAAATCCCCTGGGGGCTGAGACTGAGTGGGTCGTGGTGAAGAGCCCAGACCTCTCCTTTAAGGACCCAAACACAGTAGGAATGAGCCAATCACCTCACTCTCCTCTGGGCTGCGCCGAGGAGAATCAAGTCCTCTCAAGACCAGATCGTGCGGCCCTCTGTCCTCACGGAGGCACTGAAGGCCTTACCGACAGGGACTCGGGCCAGCCCCTCTGGTGGTCCCAACTTGCCCAGTAACCTGCCTGAGCTGACCCCTCAGGTGTCCACAGAGCAGGGACAAGATGTGCCTGAAGACCCCATGCCCAGCCTGGCTCTGAAGGGAGCATTTCGGGGCGTCCTGCTCTCCTGCTTTCAGCCAGGGTTGGACAGCTGCTTTCCCAGGCCCCAGCCAGACTCTCCTCCTAGCTCCGATCTGGCCCCGGGTCCAGTGAGCCCCCAGCAGGGCGCTGGCTCGTGTCTAAAGCTGCCTTTTAGAGAGGACGCCGCCCAGGCGCGTAATCAAACATTGGAAGCTCAAATGGGCTGGAAGTCACAGGGTGGAGTTACGTCCAGAGCGTTGACCAGCTTCTCAAGTCATAAATCATAGTCCCTTCTCCCGGAGCGGCGGGTCATGTGGATGTCCAGGCACCTCCACACGTGCTGTGTCACAAGACAGTCGCAGCGTGGACGGGGAGAAAGCCAGTCGACAGCCAGGAGGCTCAAAACCCCCAGTCCACAGGAAGAATGGGGAGTAGAACCCAGAGGCCTTTGTCCCGTCCCTTTCCGAAGCCCTGGCTTCCCTCCCAGCGTCCTCACCGGCACGAAGCAGACAAAGGCCCATTGGGGGTTTCCAGAGCTTTTCCTGGATGCCTCTTAAAGTGTCTGATTTTAATGAAGACATCTTTCATCCGACATTCTGTTTCCAGGAGACAGGTTTGGAAGGAATTTTCACAAGTCACTAAGGCCCGCGGCAGTGTGTTTTCTGGTGGAAAATGCACGGCTGGGAGACGCGCTCGGAGCCGTTCTCACCGGGAGTGGGAACGGAGGACGCAAGACGAGGACATCGAGCACTAAGAAAAGCGCCCCCCGGGCCAGCGGAGGGAGGACGCAGCGCTGGCCTGATCCGGGGTACAGAGCACGCGGCAGCCAGAAGGCACAGAATCCCTCCTGGGGGAGATTACATGCGGCGCCAAAAATGCGGGGGCCTGGGCCATGGTGGGGGCGCGGGGGAGATGGGGAGAAAGGGCGGGGGGGGGGACATCATCCACAGCTGGAATGAGGCCGGGCCTCGGTAACACAGACGAAACACCCCGGCTCAGTTCACCCCCTCTGGAGCTTTCTGAGCCAAAAAGGCAAAATAAAATCAACAAGTGCTGATCCGGAAGTGGAATAGCCCGTCCGAGGGTCACGCGGCGGTGACTGCAGGGTGGAGGGTGTGCTGGGACGCAGCCCTGCGCTCCGAGGTGAGGCCGGGAGAGCAAATCTCCACGGCACGTTCCCCGCTTCCCGGACGCCTTTCCCCCCATCTCCAAGGACCTCCCACAGCACTTCCTGTCAGCTGCATGACTCACTCTTCATGGCGCTCCACGGCATGATGGCGCCATCTTACCAGGAGGTCAAGGGTGACGCCAATGAGAGAACGACTGAGCCCCTCTCTGGGGTTCCCGGGCCCCACCGGGAAAGGGGTCAGTGAATACGGGGAAACTCATGCGGAGGATGGTCGGCAGATGAGGCTGTGGGATTTGAGCCCCACATGAGCCAAAGGGTGGAGCCGGGAGGGGTGAGAGGGCAGAGAGGCGTAATTCACAGGCCATTCTGTGAAGAAAAGTCAAATGAGGGTGACGCGGGTCAGGGGAGGTGCTTTATCAAAAGAGTGTCCTCCCGGATCACTAATGATGGGCCAAGGCTGATGGGCCCACAGACCTGGGCGCTACTGGTGACTTCAATTAGGCTTTTGCAGGTGGACACAGAGCGGTATCTCCTACAGCTGCCGATGAAGAAAAATCTGTTTTCCCACCCAATTATGCCACGTAGTCGGAACCAGTACCAAACTATGGAGCAGAAGAAGGGCAGGCTAACGAGATTCAAAGTTTTCGCCAGGTGCAGTGGCTTATGCCTGTAATCCCAGCATTTTGGGAGACTGAGATGGGCCGTTTGCCTAAGCTCACGAGTTCAAGACCAGCCTGAGCCAGAGCGAGACCTCCACCTCTAAAAATCATTGGGTGTTGTGACGGGCACCTGTAGTCCCAGCTACTGGGGAGGCTAAGGCAGGAGAATAGCTTGAGCCCAAGAGTTTGAGGTTGCTGTGCGCTATGAAAAACAGCATTTGACTGGGAGTCCACTCTACTGGGGGGTGACAAGGTGAGACTCTGTCTCAAAAAATATATATATATATTTTTGGATAAAACAATTGCTTTAACTGCACACCAAAAGCTTTTCAATGTACTTATGTTTACCCAGTTTATTTCTGCTAAGGAGATACTACTTATAGATGCCGAATGTTAAGGATGTTGCCTTTAGCCTGGAGAGAAAGTGTAATTTGCAGCTTTTACTAAGAGTGATAACCTTATTAAGTAATGGGATTCACTGATTAACTGCTGCTAACAAAACATTGTTCCCAAATCTGTTAGTATGAAACAGTGACAGAGCCACTGTGAGATTCACTTCTCCATCCTTCCAGTCCCGGGGGGTTTACAGAATTATTTCTCATTTAAATGCCCTTCATTTTCCAACATTTTTGTATTGCTTCCACTGATAGGTTAGCAATAAGTTCGCCGCTACTGCTAGGTGGATATCGAATTGACCTTGGTAAAGAGTTCAAGGAGAAAAACAACCCTACTTAAAAAATGATTTTTTTTTTTAAATGAAAGAGGTAATGGGAAAATGTGCAAGTTTGTTGAGCACTAAACTGAATGGAAGTTCTTGGTCAGAGACCGGAAGGGACGATCTGCCCACGCTCAGTGTGTGTGATGGCACTTTCACTTCCCAGAAGGGAACCGTATTTCATCCACAGTGATTCACAGAGTATGCAGAAATTCTGCCTTCTAGAAACTCACCTAAGAAAAGCAACTCCACTCTGGGGGGGACCAGTCCTGTCTCCAGGGATGTCCAGTCATTCACACTGAGCAATTGCTCTAATCCAGGCCAACAGGTTTTCCTTCATCATGAATTTCCTGCCTTACCTTCTAGGCCTGTGTTCTGGTGGCCAAAGCTATGTTCACATTTGACATAAAAAAAATACAAATTTACATGAGGATTTCTTCCTCAGCTGGACCTTGACAGACAGAATACTACTTGCTTTTCAGGCTTCTGTTCGACGCCGGTGCAGTGCGGGCTTAGAGAGGGGCGTGCACCTGGGGACGGAGCACTCCTGCAGGTGGGTTCACTTGTGTTGGCGCAGGAACTTCATGGACACACCTGTGCTGGGAGAGAGAGGAGAGATACGAGCTTAGAAATGGTTTTGCTTGAGGTGGGACAAGTGCAAGGTTAACGTTTTCAGTCCATTAAGTTTTAATAAGCTGAAGGCAGATGGTGAGAGAAAGCTTTGGAGGCCCATGGCCCACCTCACCCCACGAGGTCCCCAGGCCTCACTTGCTGGCCTTACCCGCTCTAGAGGACAGGGGCATGGAAGGATTCCTCACCCCCAAATAGTTTTTGTTGAGAATCACTTTGCCCTCGTCAAGGGTCATCTCTGAGTTGCAAGGGACAGGATAGAGGTCACCAGGCAGGAATTTGGCAGGTTAGGGATAGGGTGAGTTAACACCCAGAAGCAATCATAAGCCCCAGATTGCAGTCACCACCAACCAGCCACCAGGAGCAGCAGCCCAGATTCTACTGACCCTGTTTGAGGGACTTTGACAAACACTATAATTTATTTTAATCCTGTTGACCACCACAAGAGGGAGGCCCTCTTGTCCCTGATTACTGACGAGGAAGGAGACTCCAGAGGAGAGGCTGGCTGATGGTGACCATTGGTAGACACTTCCCTGGGGGCTCTGATCAAGTCCACGTTCCTTCCCTGTGCCAGGCTGCCCCTTTGTGGTGACAGTCTGAAATAGGGAGAGCAGGGACACAGGACAGCCCCTGTGAGGAGACAGTCACTCCTGAGCCAGTGTGGGGCCTGGGCTGTCTGTCCCCCAGTGCAGTGGGCATCCAGGTGAGGGGCTCCCGTTTGCAGTGGACGTCCAGGTGAGGGGCTCCCAGCAGTAGCGGATTAGCTGTTGCAGACTCGGCTGTCCAAGGGCCGCCTTGGAAATGCTTTTTTCCTTGCCTGCTACCTATGGGAACTAGTGTTAATGAAACAGTAATGAGCATAAAAGTTGATCACATAAAATATACACAGGTTCACATAAATTCCATTCTTTATTAAAAATACAGAAATGCTGGCTCGGTGCCTATGGCTCAACGGGCTAAAGCGCCAGCCACATACACCTGAGCTGGCGGGTTCGAATCCAGCCTGGGCCCACCAAACAACAATGATGGCTGCAACCAAAAAATGGCTGGGCATTGTGGTGGGTGTCTGTAGTCCCAGCTACTTGGGAGGCGGAGAGAAGAGACTCGCTCGAGTCCAGGAGTTGGAGGTTGCTGTGAGCTGTGATGCCACGGCACTCTATCCAGGGCGACAGCTTGAGGCTCTGTCTCAAAAAAAAAAAATACAGAAATGCTTTTCACAGCATGAATGGAGAATACTATGTTGTCTTGAAATATTAAGATTTGAAAGTATTATTGAATCACACCCAGATTCAGGACACACCAGACCAACCTGTGGTCATGACCCCTTTTTAACTATGAAAATACACTGTGGCATTAGGAAGGTTGAGAACCACTGCACTATACTAAAAAACAACCCCCCAACTTCAAAAATGGGGGGCTCCAAACAAAAAACACCCCCAACCATTAAAATTTCATCAATTATTATTTAATTGAATACCTGACGGCCGTGTATCTACTAGCCACTGTTTTAAGAGAATACATTAAAAACAGAAAAACAGACCTCTAAATAAAGAGCAAATTAGTCCAAAGGAAAAAGTTACAAACAATAATAGCTAGGCTTTGAAAAATTAAAAGCATACTTTTATATGGTGTCTTATGTATAATTTTCTATTTATTAAAACACTGTATGTTATTTGAGACTAGCCTGAAGAAAAGTAAGACCTTGTCTGTACTTAAAAAAAGAAAAAATAGAAAAACTAGCCAGGCATTGTGGTGTCTATAGTCCCAGTGATATGGGAGGCTGAGGCAAGAGGACTGCTTGAGCTCAGGAGTCTGAGGTTGCTGTGAGCTGTGACGCTATGGTCCTCTACCCAGGGCAAGAGAGTGAGACTCTGTCTCAAAAAAACCCCCCCAAAACACTACATGTTATAAAAATGAGCACATCTAACTCTAAAGAACCTGCTCCACTTGAATCCTGTTTATTACAACTGAGAGATACGAAAACATGTGCAGTAAGAACACGGATGTGTTCTGTTCATACAGAGATAAGGCATCCGTGTGACCAGTCTGTGATAAAATTAAACCAGAGGATAAATAACTTTAATAAACTCTACATTTTGAGGCATGTGAGGGATGAGATTCCTGTTGTTTCTAAGTTATGGACACAGCATCTTTTCCCCCTCTGTTTTCCGTGCCTTAGTGTAATACCTATTCGCATTTAACCTAGTTATCTTGTGTTTGCTTGCTTTGCAAACTCAATTACGGGACCAAATTGCCTGTTACAATTTCCCTTTCTGTAACACAATTACACGGGAGCACTTTGAGGTGAGAAGATTGTCCCAATATTAGGAAACACTGATTGTATCATTCTTGCAAAGAGCAAAAATTAAGGAGAGGCTCTTTCCCCAGGTAACAGAGTTTACCACTATTTTTCCCAATGTAGATGCCACTCACCATTACAATGAGATTTACTCACCGATGTCTAGTCTGCAAAATTAGATCTATTGGTACTTAACAAGAAATAAAGCTAGGACCTGAATTTACACCATTCCTAAGCTGAAATCTTTGCTCCTCCAACTACTTCTAAATAAAACATAGAATTGAAGTACCATTTCAGGATTCTATTATGTCCATAAAAAATGAAAGCACGAAGAGTTTTCAAGTAATTAGAATATCTGTAGAATACATACCAGGTGCTTCTTGCTCACATTTATCGGTACGAGCAGATGATGCACAAACTTTCACGGGACAAACTTTCTCTCAAATTTGCAAGCCCAGTCACAGAAATACTCAGGAACGCACACACACACTCTTTAAAAATCTTTAATTAGAACAAAGGAAAGACCATCTCGGTAGAGAAAAGGGACTGTAGTCAACCCTAGTTTTATCTTACCAGGATAAAGAAATGACCCATTTGCGGCCTTGGTTTCTGGCTGTCCCGTGAAGAACGTGATTACGTGATTTTATACTTTAAATACATTACCCACCTCGAGAGACGCTTTACCAGGGAGAAGGTGCAGCTGCCACTGTCCCAGATGGGGTGAAATCAGGGAGCCTCTGAGTAGGCATACTGAGTGGAGAAGTAGCATTAAGAGGTGGGAACATGAGATTCACTAAGGCTGAGTTGAAAGAAAGAATCCGAATATAAACCTGTCAATTTACAAAACAAAAGGCATGACATTTCATTCGCCCTTGTTCCACCTTGCAAGCTCAGAGAAGGAAGAGTTCCACTTACTCACGTGATCTCATTACTCAACAAGGAGCCTCACCTAGCTGGTGAAACACACCTTCTGGTCTCATGAAGCTTTGTGATGTTACAATAGTACTTAATTAACAAAAAGTTTTCACGGTTACTGAAAAGAAAAAATAGCAGCTGAAGCCAATTATGATAAAACCATTTCATTCAGTCCGTTTATTTTGGTTTCTTGTGTGTGAATAGAATAAAAAGCAAATGTATCCACAAATGTATTTAAAGTATAAAATCGTATGTTAATAAAATTACATCCAGGTATATACAGAAGAGAGAAATAATCTATAAACTATACCTATGAAATGGAAATATTTGCTATTGAAAGTAATTGACATTTCAAATTTTCTTGAGGATAAAATGAGAGGACCTGGTTTTCTTTGTTTTTAAGTAGTCAAGGTATAGCTGGAAGATGATAGCGAATTAAACAGTATGGCTTAGAACACAGTGGATAATAAAAGATACTGAAGTCCCCTGAACTCTCTCATACTTGGGCAGATACAATTTCAGTTCCTGAAGTGGGAATAAGTTTGGCTTCTAGAAAGATCTTGTGGGTGTGCGAATGTACTGGATAAGGTCCAGGAATAGAGTATTTTTTTTTCAGAGTTTAGTTGACTTTCTCCCTCCTCTAAACTATGTTTTCTTTTGGGAAATACATCGTATTCCCCCACTCAGACGCAAGTCTTTTAATATCATTGCACACATCTCAGTAGACTTATAAACGCCTGAAAACATAACCTCACCCCAGAAACACTTCTGCTGTAGGCCACTGTCCCACCTCTTCAATGCTGGCTGGACCCTCCTCAAACATGAGGCTGTGGCCTGGCTTTGGTCACAAGATGGTGTGGTCAGTACTGAGTGGGCCTGGGCAATGCTCTGTGTTCTATAAAGAACAATGACATTATTGGAATTGCTGGTGGACCTCAGAGTGACTCCATGCAGACTGTGGGAGGCAGCCTGGCAGGAGAAGCAGCTTGTGCTTCTAAAGAGGCTCCAGGTCATTTGGGAGGTCCCTCCTCAGGGCTGAATGAGAAGGACAGGCATTGTGCTTGATTCAGGTTCTAGAAGGTGATTGGTGGGACATTAAGGGGAGTCACAGCTTGGGACACTCAGAAGGCAGGAGACTCTCGTTCTCAATGTCAAGCACAGAGCCAGGAGGGCCAGACCTTGAGACACAGAAACAACACGTGGAGACTAGGCAGGAAGTGTGACAGAACCAAGGGATGCTGTGAGCGGTGACAAATGGACGGGGGAAGCCAGGCAGAGGTCTGGGCTGCTAGGCCAGGGAGCACAGAGGCTACTTGGTGATTCTTTATTCCTTTCTCCATCTTCTTGCCTTTCCCAAAAGGCATTTGAGGGGGGTGGAGTGGAGAAAAACAGAAGAGTGGAAACAAAGAAACATGGAGGTAGGGAGAGACAATAAAATGGAAAGTAAAAACTATCAGGAACGGAGGGCAAAGTGGTGCTTATGTGGCTTTGAGGAGGAGTTGTGGGTCCAGGCAAGAGGAGGGTCGGAGAACATCCAGACAAGCTCGGAAATGAGAAGCAGGAGCTGGAAGTCATCAAACAGAAGACAGAGGGGCCAGTCACCGTATCTGCCACGGCAGCATAGCTCCACTGGCCTTTGCCAAAAGGACTGAGCTGCTTTTAAAGGTCATCTGGATGATCCCTCCTCTTCCAGATGAGGGGGTGGGGGTGTGGGGAGGTAACTTGGAGAGCTTGTTGCACTGTACCATGCTGTGTGCCAGACGGAGTGATGTGGAACCCACTAGGGATGGTATGGAGACGGTTCTACACCAGAGCTGAGTTATCTGGGTGCTCTAGGATTCCAGGGTTGTGGGTGTGAGGGTAGTCTCTGTATAATGGCAAAATCTGGAATCTCACAGTATCCTCAGTATATTCAGTTTCTTCAGCTTCCCATGCCTAAAGATGCAGCAGTAAGATTATTTTAAAATGAATGTATTGATGGCTCGGTGCCTATAGCTCAGTGAGTAGGGCACCGGCCACATACCCCAAAGTTGGTGGATTCGAACCTGACCCTGGCCACACTGCAACAAAAAATAGCCAGGTGTGGGGTAAAAATACCCACATATGTGCTCCATTGAGACTGGGAAAGAATGGGTTAACGTGACTTTTGCTAATGCAGAAAAAGCAAGAGAGCTGGGCTGCCCTGAGGGATATTCAGAGGCTGTTTATTGGAGGTAAAGGCCCAGAAACAGAAACTCTGAAGTCACGCAGCCGTCAAGCCCAAGAGGGTTAGAGGTTGAGTGAGCTTGCACCCGAGGCAAAGCTTTTGTCCCCTTGCGTTTCTGGTCACGCAACAACAGGTGTTGTGGCGGGCACCGTAGTCCCAGGTACTCGGGAGGCTAAGGCAAGAGAATCACTTAAGCCCAAGAGTTGGAGGTTGCTGTGAGCTGTAACGCCGCAGCACTCTACCAAGGGTGACATAGTGAGACTCTGTCTCAAGAAAAAAAAAAAAAGAAAAGAATGTGTTGAATGCTACCTTTCCAAACATGCTCTTCAAAGTAGTCTATACATTGTAGTTCCTTATACTGATATCCGCATAGTACGCAACGTTTGAATCACCATCATTCCACCTCACAGGCTTGGGGAACAAGTTCTTAATAATAAATGAATTACAGCTGTTACTGCTCAAACTAAGTAAGGAAGCACACAAGAAAAAGACAAACTAATGTGTATGAAGATATGTCATTTTACATCTCAAATTATTACCCATGTTATTCACTGGACACAATCCCACTGGCTTTGGCTTTCTCCAAAGAGAAAAAAATAATCTACCCCCCAAGAGATGATGATGGGCTTCCAAAAACACATTGTAAAAAAGGTTTCCTGGGAGGGGGGAGTAGGGAGGGGGGAGAGGGGAGGAAGGAGGGAGATCGGTGTGCTCTCACTACATGGACACAATGTAAGGGTTTATGGCACACGCCCTGGGTGTGGGACACAGCTACAACAGGGACCTTACCTAACAAATGCAAACATCGTAACCTCACATTAATCTGAAATTAAAAAGAAACACAAATTTTATCTTAATAAAAAAAGATACCCTACCTTTTAAAGGTAACCCCAAATAGATGTAGTAAAAAATATTCTGAGCAATGACCATGACCTTGGGACTTGAGTCCAAGGTTTTGAGGTGATCTCTTTGAAGATGAAACACTCAAAGTTTTGGTATGGTTAAGGGGAAAAAATTAGTCCCACAATTCTATTCTCAAGGCTCCTATGTAACCATTTGGGGGGGATACAAAGAGAAGCCCCTGATATTTCCAAATGTCCTCTCAAAGGAGGAGACAGGTGAAGACTGGAAAAAGACAGGGGAAGGTTCTCTTGGCTCCACCTACTGTGGGCTGTGCGTTCTCCATCTGTGTATTCATTTGGAAGAGAGGCGCTTGCGGGGACTGCCCTGCTCTTTGACCTGCCCTCTCGCAGGGGAGCAAGGAATGGGGAGTGCAGAGTTTGGGGACCCTCTCTACCCCTCCCAGAGAGAACCTTGCCCTCTTGGATCAGTTAACCAGACCAGGAAACCCTGGTCTTATTTCTGAGAGGCATCATGGATAGAGAAAGAAAAAGAAAAGATGATTTAAAAGCGATGCTGTACAGTTAGTCCACGCTCTCTCAGGCTTGCAGTAGAGCGTGAGGCCAAGCAAGGTGGGAACAAAGTGCAAGCAGGCGAATGTGGGGGCCAACCCATTGTTCGGGTGTTCGGACAGCCAGCAGAGGTGGAAGGCCTCGTGCCCTTCTTTTGGTCTGTCTCTTTGGCTATTCCCCTTTCAGTAAAGATGGTGGCTTTGGGGTGGGGGTGGAATGTGAAAACTGGCCAAGCACTCCTTCAGTCACTCGGTCAGCCAGAGAAGATTAATGAGGGGCCTTCTACATGGCAGGTAGCACGCCAGGTGTTGGACGGTATCTTCTTTTCCCAAGTATCAAGATTTAAATATTTTCATATTTTCATATTTTCATATGTAATCTTCTCCATAATCCAAAATACTATCTAAGCAAGCTACATAAACCACCTATTACATGTACTTGTGCACTTCTGGGACTGATTTCTAGATCACTTCTGGATAGTCCTTTTGAATGAAAGAGAACACTCCAGAAAGCAAAATCTTCCTTTACAATCCTTTCTCAACCTTTCCTAATCCCCCCTTTTTTGTTGCATTAACTCACAAACTCAAAAATACACGCTCACTCATGCATGCGCACACGAGCTTGGGCTTGGGTTCACAAAATAATTCTTTCATAAATTCACGACAGATTGTGTTTACTTTTCTATCATCATTCACAACTTGTTTTTGTCTAAACTAAAGCTTCCTTAGAGTTCACTATATCACAGATTAGTACCATTAAGATATAGGGCCTCAACGTCTCGTAGTGTCTTTTTCACAGTTATTAAGGAGGTGTGAGACCTTGTAGATGTACTCACGCCAGCTTATACGATTCATAGCCAGATTTATAACTACCCTGAAAACCTTTCCAGACGACCCCAATTTTTGTGTGTGTGTGGGACACAAAAATTTCACTAGTCTTTTTGGACAAGGCTAATGAATCTGGCCATGGCTTGCCTGGGTTCTACATGCGTGTAATGTGTCCGCCCTGCTACCACAACACGGCAGAGCCTATTGGCAGGACATACTCACCAATGTCAATTTGTATTATAGGTGTGGTTACTTCACGGGCAAGTTCCGTCAAAAAGAGAAAAATTTCAGAGTTGGCTTCCTCTCAAAGTCTGTGTCTGATTCACAGACTTCTGTGTCTCTCTGAGAAATAACTTTTTCACAACCAGAGCCGTCCAACGGAGAAATAAGCCGCTTCCTAAGAGGGTGAACCTCCCACTTTGGGAAGTGGTCAGGCGCTGGCTAGGGCAGTAGGGGCTTCCTGAGAGCTGAGGATGCTACATTGATGATGGAGGTAGCCTTTGGTCACGTGTGATTCTTGTGAAGTGACGCCTAGTGAGGGTCTGTTTTGCATTTTTAGGTTTGGGGAGAGGCGAGGCTTTGAGAGTATTCCAGAGTTGGAGCTCATGGAGGGTGTTTATTTTGGCCTGTGCAACAAGCATCCTTAGTGCATGGAGTCGACTCTAAGGTTCAGGCCATGTGGTCAAGCTCCAGAACAGAGCACAGTAGGGCAGCCAAGAGCATGGCGCATGTGGACCCCTTGGGCAGAGCGATGCTGCTGCCCCCACGCTGACTGGCATTATTATTTCATCACCTGCTGAGCCGGCCCTTGGCTCCTGGACATGTCCCTCCTCCGCTAGTCCTTCCTCTCCTCTCAATATCCACCCGTAGGGCAGCACTGTTGACTGCCCGGGGGGAGGGTCATTCTTAAGCTCTCCCTGCCATCTTGTCCTCTGGAGGAAATCACACCCAGTGCTAACCCAGATGAGAACCTCCAGGCTCTTTCTGCAGGACTTGAAGAGCACAGATCTGGGGCCTAGCTTGGGAAAGCAAAGCAAAGCAAATCCTCTTCTAGAAATGCCCTTTTCCCCAGAACTGCATCTAAGTGAGGGGAGTTTCTTGCAGCCTGAGAGAGTCTCAGGGAGTGTTCTCAAGTACAGCCTTTGGTGAAGTCCATGTGCGACGATACCACTGCGACCGCAAAGGCAGTCACCGCAGGAAGTGTCCCAGATGTTGCTTGTTAGCATTAGAACAAATTACACAAAGCAAATTGTTAGCAGACATGTTTTCGTAATAGTTAACTGGTGGTACTAAATAAGAGCCATTCCCTTTCAAGTAAATGCGAAATTTCCCAAATCCAGCTTCCAATTGTCCATGAAGGGATTATCTTGGATTAGGAGAATGATTGGAGGAAATGCCGCTCTTCTCACTGGAGCAGGGCTGGACGCACAGGTGCGGCGTGGGGGTGCAGGGGGGACTTGCTCCTGGGCTGGACATCACGAAGCGGAAAAGGCAGTGCGTGGACCTCCCGAGGCCGGACCACATGCCGGACTCACCTCCGGGGTTCTCAGCGTGGTCCTCTCATGCCACGGGAGGGCCAGGCACGTGGCAACAGGAGAGCCCGGCTAGTACTCAGTTCTCGGAGCGTTTATGACAAAAAAACCAAAATTAGACCCATGAACAGATTTCCACTGCTTCCCTTAACAAGACATGATAGTTTTTTTTTAAAAAGTCTACTTCTTCACAATCCCAGGTATTAATATTGGAGGTTGAAGAAAATGCATCAACCCCCCTCCCCATGTTGCCCCTTGGAAAAGAGTGAACAAGTGTCCCATGGGGGGCTGAGGTCAGACAGCAGGCCCCCCGGCTGCTCGTGCCTATGGAGACCTGGCTGTTCCGTAGAAAGAGCGGATACTTCCATCTTTCCAGACCTTCTGACGATAACTGAATTTGAGTCCCTGCTCACCTCTGGGCACTTTCAATTATCTTCAGGGATTTGACAAAACTCTCCCAAAACAACCTCAAAAATAATTTAAAAAATAATTTTAATTAAAAAATAAGAAATATTCCATACAGCATATAAATATGAAAAGAGGTTATTGCTGTTAAGGCTGTTAGAACAGCTGCCCTCTTATTGTTTCCCTACGAAATTTATGGTTTGTCCCCGTTCCCTGGTTTTCTTCTCAGCAGACCAAACAGCTGGTTCCCCAGAGGAGTTCTTCACTCCTTTTTCTGCCTGAAAGGGGGAAAAGAAAAGAAAAAATTGGCCGCCCTCGCTGCAGGGAAATAATAGGATCCCAGTGTACTCTCTGTAGGCGGGAACGAGGCCCTCAGGACACTGTGCCCAGAGTCGCCCAGAGCCTAGGGCCAGGCCCCTTAAGAGTCCTGCTCATCCAGCTACCACCAGGGCACATCCTGCTGGCATAAGAGGGGACACTTATTAATAACCGGTAGGAGTTGTGGAGCAGGTTCTACCCTGGTGTTAGGAAGCTGGGAGACATTTTCTATCAAGCAAATGCAGTAGGGTATACACTCCCAACCACTTGCTAAGGCTCTTCCAACTACAGTGTGGGCAAACACACACATCTTTTACCTGAAGTCTTTGTGAAGGGAATAATGTGCTCCATAAAATATTTGAGATGCCTTTGACAATAGAATTGTCTCTTAATTTTTTTTTTGTTTGTTTTTACAGTTGTTTGTCTAGGGCTGATTTCGAACCCACCACCTCCAGTATATGGGGCTGGCACCCTACACCTTTGAGCTACAGGCACCATCCAGTGTCTTGATTTTTTAAAAATATTTGACAAGTGTATTTGGAAATGTTTGGGAAATGCACACACACACACACACACACACACACACACACACACACTCTACTCTGAAATTAAGCAAAACTATCATTATTCACCACGACCTGAAGCCCAGCCACTGTGATGGAATAATGGGCATCGTGGTCTGTGCACGTGTGAGGTCCCCAAGTAGGCTCTCAGGTGGATGAGAGCGACCCGCAGGGCCTGATCCTTTAAGATGGTTTTTTTTTTTTTTATTGAGTAATAGCTGTGTACATTAGTTTTAAATGAAATGGCCCAGTGTGTGTTACATTTGTGAAGCTTTTTAGGTGCCTGGTTTGACAAGATTTTCAAGAGGGGTAAAAATTAATTATAATTGCAGTAATGCTACGATAATTTGGTCAGCTAATTGCATTTTGGTGTAAAAACCGAAGGATGAATTTCGGCAAGGATGAATTTCTTCCCCAGGTTATTCTCTGAGATGGCAGCATTTATTTTAAGAGTAATGAGATTTTTAAAAAGTCAAACCTTAAATATCACGGCTTCGGCAATCTGGCCTGCTTAAAATTTAATGCAAAATTAGATGGCACCTCTGTGAGAGCAGCCCTGTGAACACAGACCCAGTTTTCTCCTGGACTTGAAATGGGAACATATCTGTCCCCTGCATATTCCTTGAGATATCTGCTTGACGTTGCTTGGGGCTGATTTTGATGGGGGGGGCCACCCACGTTCATAACATTGTAGTGTAGGAGGCACTGGTGAAGTGGGTAGGAAGTTTTGAAGCTTAGCACTGGCAGTTACCAAACGAAACACCTGTTAAAGAGGCACCGCAGGTGCAGGAGGGCTGAGCAAAAACAGCCCGTGTGGTTGTGGGATTTTCTGGATCTCGCTGTTTTCACACTGGTGGTTCTCAATATACAAACTTGCTGTGGCTTTTTGAGTGAAATAATCTAAACCTAGACCAGGGGTAAGTTTAGGATTAACAAACTTTCGAGGGACAATGTCTATTGCTTAAAAATCTTAACTCTCCCCTAAAGCCTGATTCAACGTAGTTTTGTCACGTGCTGAAACCCACAGACCATCTGCAATCTGACAACTCGAGCCCAGTTCAGTGGCAGGTTTAAGACATGCTGCCCACTGGCCCTTGCCTGTCAGGCTCTTATTCCAGCCCACCCTTTGTGTCTGAGGAGGATTTTGCTATGATGTGCTTTCACAAAGACTACACACCAAAGTGGGCCTGACAACATGGTGTGGAATATTTCCTATATTCTTCATTTGAATTCTGATTTATAAGACAGTTGATATGCAGGTTACCCAGGGCTGCCCTTGGGGTTGCCCAGGTCATGTTCTGTATAAGCGCAGTTGGTCAAGAGGTGGAGATCCCGGCCAGCTCCACTTGCCAGCTGAGACTCCAGCTCAGGCTACACCCTGGAGGAAGCTGTGACCTTTGTGATTCACACATGCCCCAAGTCATCCCCTACCCTCTCCTTCCCAGGGGTCACAAAGCCTAACATTCATCTCCTCATTTCTAATACCATAGATGTTCTTTTATGAAAAAGGTTATGCCCATGGCAAAGGTGAATTCATTTTGAAGATATGTTTTTCTGTTCCACGAGAAAGCAAGAAAAGAGAAGAAAAGGAAAGAGAGAAAGGAAGAGGATAAAAAGATTGTGGGAGAAGAGGTTGCCCTTCTGCCTAGTAAATCGTGGATTCATTGTCCATCTCTGGACACAGCTGCAATGGGGCAGAAAATCAATTTCTTCTATTATTCCACGGCGAGGAAGGAAAACCTATTTGTAAATTGAATTAAACCCAATGACAACATGTCTGTGTATTTGTTGAGGACTATAAAAATTAGCCACAGATACAACTACATAATCCAGCAGGGTAACCAGAAATCAACACTCTCAAAGCTTAGTTGAAACATTTTTTTTTTCTTTTTCTTTTTAAAAGGAACACTCATGGCTAAATGTCACTAACATTCTTCGGCATGCCAACACACCAACACCTCAATAAGGACTCTGGAAAGGAAGGGACTCCAAAGCCCCTTCTGGGCAGACCATGTTTCCAAATTCTTGCCTTTGCTGCTTGGGTTATCAGTTTGTCCATAATGATTGGATATGAACCCTCTGATGACAGTTTCTTCCCAAGTTGCAATCTGTGGTGCTGACTGTGGAATATATCCCCTATTTCTGTGTAGGCTGGCTCTTCTTCACAGAAACCCTAACCCGCCCACTGAGCACCAAATAACCATGTGGCTAGAGCCAGCAAGGGTCCTGAAGTTCCATTAGCAGTCTGCCCTCTAGTGGAGCAACACAGAACTTCAAATAACTAAGAATAGAAAAAAAATTTTTTTTTTTCCTTTCCTTCAGAGAGCAAAAGAATTCAAGTTTTCCAGATAGTGCAAGGTGAGGCAGTCATCCTCAGAAGACAGCTTCCCGAGCTGAGTCAGACAAGGCTCACACAAGGTCAAAGTTAGAGGCAGGTGGTGCTGTGGTGGACATCCTGCGGAGTCGGCAGGGACAGAAGTCCTTCTCACATCCCTTGAGCCTTCCAAGGTTTTCCTTGGGTGTTAGCATTCTATAACCATCCTCTAATTACACAAATAGGCCCAACTCAGGAGCAACGAACATATCAGGAACATCAAAAATAACAGGCTTTTTGTAACTTTTTTGGCAAGTCATTAACACAGACAGGCCTTTCAAAAAGGGCCATGTTGAGTTTTTAAAAAGGCAAAGATAAACAAATTTCATAAAAAGAGCAAGTCTTTGCGGCCATTAAATTTTAAGAGGAGAATCTATTTTGTGATGTGGGTTGGATGTTGGTAAGGCAGAAGATAATCCCGACAAACTGTTGTTCTGGATGTGGCTTCTATCTTTCGGAAGACTTCAGAACTTGCCTTGCTTCAGCTTGTCAATGTGGTAGCAGAGTTTCAGGGCAGGTCCCAACTTGAGGCCCAGATACTTCATGATCATGTCGCTCTTCAGCAGCAATAGCGCATAGCCGTCAATCTCCTGGTGGAACAGGGTCAGGAAAAAGAAAGGCCACAAGTTGGTCAGAGTCACCAAACAGCAGCCAAGGTTACAGTGTAGTCGGGGGGTGTGCTCAGGGATCATGGGTTTATTTAAATAGCATATTCTCTCTCTTTTGAAATATTAAAGCAAACAAATATTATGTGTTCCTTTTCCCACCATGTCCCTGGAGTCATCCAATACACCCGATATTTTATCCTGCCCTCTCTATTGAAGGAGTCAAACGTAACCCCGCTATTTTCCCCAATATCCTACAGGTGAGGTTCATCTCCTAATTTGATCTCAACTAAAGAAGCAAGAAGTGAGATCCTTCCCTGCGCCAGGAAACTAGAGGTAACCTTTCCATTCCAGACCTTCATCCATCACCCTAATCTCATTTCTCTTCCTGGGGGGCCCACCTACGTTTAGCTGATTACCTAACTGCTCATTACACTCTGTGAGGATTTCAGGTAGGTTTTAGGCCCGTCGCGAGGCCTGTTTTAGGCCTGTATTTTCACCCAACACTAGGTGGAATCCACTGAATAATGCCCCTGCTTCATCTCAGGGTTTAGCATGAAGAACTGTTGAGGGAATGAGCCAGTCCCCTGAGTTCCTCTATTGCTTCTACTTATCTCTGAAAGAGGTGACCCTTCAAAACGCACGCTGAATTCAGGAATCTCACAAGGCTGGGCTTCCTCACTACCCTATAGTGCTATCTTCAGGTCACTGGAGACCAAGGTAGACATTTTGTGTGCTCAGGTGAGGAGAGACACTGTTGTAGGGGTCAGGTACCTGTGCAAGGGTCACCAGCCCCTCTCACTCACCTATCCGGCCAGCCAGTATCGACCGAGCACCCACTCTGCACCCTCACTCCCCGTGTCCTGGGCGAAATGGCAGAGTGTGCAAAGCCCATCTGTGGGCTCCTCCTAGGAGCCTCATTTGCTACCGTCCTAGACTCCCACTGTGTCCTACCACCCTGGAAGGGAGCGAGAGTCCCCTGCCCAAATCCGTCTAAACAACGCATCCTTGGTCTCGAGGTCTCATTGTTAGGAAAGGTCATATATGTGCCTAACCAAATGTGAGTGTTCAGTCAGATGAGGATCCTCTCCAGACCTGAGATTATGATTTCTATAAAAGAGTCATCTAATAAAATGAAAAACAGGAAGGAAAATAATAATGGTAACTGGTAGGCAGAATAATGCTCCTTCCCTTCCCCGCTGGAGGTCTATATCCGAATCCCCAGAACCTACGAATATGTTAGCTTACCTGACAAAGGGGAATTAGGCTGCTCAGCAGCTGACACTGAAGTAGAGAGACTGGCTAGGATTGGGGGCTGGGGTGGCAGTGGCAAGGTAAACGCGAAGAGATCAGCAGAGAAAACCAGAGACTACAGCTGGAGAAGGACTCAGCTTGACGTTACTGGCTTTAAAGATGAGGGTGGGGGAGGTGAGCAAAGGAGCGACCAACCATGGACTTGGCAAACAGAGCCTCCCTAGGAGCTCCACAAAGGAGCACAGCCTTGTTGACACCTTGATCCTAACCCACAGGCCTGTGTCGGACTCCTGACCTACAGAGCTGTAAGAGAAATAATTTGTGCTGTATCAAGTCACTATGTTTGTGGTAATTTGTTATAGAAGCAATACAAAGCAAATATGGTAAGCTTGTCATGTAAAGCTTGCTACTTTCAAAAAAATTCCCATCTTTATGTATTTCAGAATCTCCTAAGTAATTACAATAATATCTGCTAACTGGAGGCTGTCAGGAGCCGGCACTGCGCTGAACACTGCACGTGCGTTTCCTCATTTAGTCCCCAGAGCGGTGCCAGGCACCAGAGCAGGGCCGTAAGTGTGTGCTGAGTGCACAGACACACAGGTGGGTGGACAGCAAAACAGGCACTCCCCATGAAGGCCAAAGTGGGGGAGCAGAGGGGACAATAGCTTTAAAAATAAAACTAAGGGGCAGTTCTCCTCTGACAAGCCTGTGGTTGCTTCTGCCCCTCTCATCTCTGGCTCCCTGATTGCGGGGGACACACCTAGGGTTCAGTTCAGACACCCCAGCATCCTGGAACCCCCAAACCTGTCTTCCTGCCATGCCTGACCCCCCACCCTCCCAGGCCAGGCCCACCCCTCGCATACATGCTTCCTGAAGAGCTCCACGTGGGGCCCCAGAGCCTGCGGGTCAGCATCTTTCACAAACCACACCACGTCCTCCACAGTCCAGTTGTAGGGGTTCCTGCTCCGGGGCCGCCTGCCATCCTGCCCGTCCACAGTAGAACTTGAGGCTGGATGAAGTGGAGAGAGAGAGGCCGTGAGCCAGTGGGGCAGGGCCTTGGCACTTCCCCGGTGCTGCCTGCCCACCTGGCCTGGGCATGGTTTCTCAACACCCTTGACCGGTGAGATGGCCTGAGTAATCCCCTTTGGCAGGGAGTGCTGTGAGTGGCTGCTTTGACAGTAGCCCGGAGCAGGGAAAGCCACTCCTAGAGGCAGAGCCCACCCACCCCACCCATGCAGAAGCTCTCTGCTCTCCCAGGGAACGAAGTGTTAGGAAGTGTATTTCCTCCAACAGACCAGAGTTAGCAATTTCAGGACCCCCCCTGTCAGTTCTCTCTCAGCCCAGGGCCTCCTGTAACTGGGTACTTGGTGACCAGGGCAAGTGTGCTAAGGTGAGTGTCCAAATGGACCTCTTGGTGCTGAGGCCAATGACTTCAGGTCCTTCCTGCCTCCACTGGCTTCACACTGACATGATAAAGTCACGGCTGAATTGAGGTGCACTTTGCTTCTCGTTCTTGGCCTCTACAGAATGCAAATCTGTTACAGCACCCTCAGAGCCATTCCTCGGGTGCAGGCATGTGCCAGGCACCTCCACAGCCCTCTGGGTCTATGAGGACTCTTACCCTGGCCTCCCCTACTAGACTAGAACTCCTTCACCAGTGGGCCTGATGCTGTGCCAGATCCATGGCCGACCATCGGTAAATGGCTGCCAGAGTGCCATTTCCCACGTACCAGATGAAAAGGCTCAGGGTGGGTGAAGGAGGAAGAGAGCTATGAGTTCTGTGCTTGGCAATATTTAGGGGTTTATTTTTTGGGAGTATGTTCCAAATTAACTTACCTTCTTTCCCTACAGCCAGCTTCTCCTCCTGTCTCCCCTGTTCCTGAAACCCACCTCTACCTCCTCCCATTCCTTTGCTCCCCACATTTAATCTTCCACCTTTGCTGCCCCAACCCTAAAGCATCTCACCCAGCCTCTTGCAACGGTCTCCTAGTGGGTCCTTTGCACCATGCTTATTTCTTTCTAGCCTGTACAACTGCCCCTACCCCATGCTTCTCCTAAGACACAGCTCTATGCCCATCTCCAGATCCCCCTCTCAGCGCAGAGCCCACGCTCTACCTCAAAGTCAAGGGATCTCTTTGCTCTCAATGTATCTTTCCTTCCTGGGAGCGGGAGAGAAGAGCTTTGGGGCCAGAGAGACCCAGGAGTGATTATGAAGCTGCCTTGGCCGGTGGTCGGCCCAGCAGCCCTGCGCTCCTGCACATGCCCTGTCTGGGCACACTTGGCAGGGCCACACGTTACCCTAGTGTCCCATCTCTATCTTCAGCTGGTGCTCTGAAGTCTCCTAGAAGGCGTGTACTCTCCCTCCCTCCCTCCCACTGAAGTGCCACCAGACATCCAAGCCCGAGTAACACCCAATGCCTTCATGAGCAACGTTTCTGTTCTTCCCACAGCCTAGATGCTGCCCTCCTCCCCCTTTAACCTCAAATCTTTGTTCTCAGGGTGGTTTCCACATTCCCACTTTTCATATGAGCATTTATGTACTCCTCTATAGCCTCCAGTTAGGTTTTAACTGCCTGAGTATTCCTCCATTTACTCCACAAACACTTACTGAGCACCTTCTCTGTACCAGGTCCCGGGTAAAATGTTGGTGAAAAATGCAGATGTGATCCTCGCATTACAAGGGCTCTAACCATTGCCTCCTCAGTGGTTCTGAGCAAACACAGCATCACACACCACATGATGACTCTTTGGCCAATGACGGACCTCATATACAACCACGGTCCCATAAAATTATTATAGAGCTGAAACATTCCTCTTGCCTTGTGATCTGTTACAGTTACCTGCAGACCCTGTGGAGCTACATGCTGTACAGGTTTGCAGCTGGGGAGCAATGGGCTATCCCCTTCGGCCTAGGTATGCTGTAAGCTATACTACCTACGCTGAGTGCTCTCCCACAACAACAAAATGCCCAGCAACATATTTTTCAGAACATAGCACAGTCATTGAGTGGCCCATGACTGCGTTTGTAAATACAGGTTTGTTAAACGTGAAGTTAATCAAAATACTTTGCAGAAACAGTATAGATAACATACACAAAAGCCTTGTGTGGATAATCCTTAATCCTATTTTATAGCTAGAAAAAAAGTTAAGGCTCTGAACAATGAAACGGCTACCCTGCAGAATAATTCTAAGAAGTGGAGAAGTCTTCGTGTTTGTTTCTCTTCTTTAATTTCAAGGTGCATTGGCCTTCTGGTCTCTTTGCCCTCCTGCTTTTATTGAGAAGCGTGTGGTGCTCCATTAGCGCTGAGAAAAGTACAGCATCACATTTCTGAGTCTGTCCTAAATACATAATGGTTTGGTTGAGAATTGGATTTACTTTGAGATTTTTTTCCTACTTTTTCCTTGTTGGACCAGGAGGGGTCCCATAAGGTGGTTTGGCACAGGGCATTTTGCTGGGAAACTGTTAATGCACCGTGGAGCCATCTGAATGCTGATGCATGCTTATTAAAGATGATTTCATTCCATTTAAAGACATCTGCACTCAACATGGGGACGAGGAATCATGGAAATCGCATTTGCCTTTGGATCCGCCCCATCAGAACGTCGGCGTTAATCAGAGTGATAATAGATGCTCTGATTACAAAGGCTGGAAGTCTCTAGTGCCAAGAATAATTTTAGAGTGATCAGAGCAGAGGTCAAATCTAATTTCCTGCATTTAACAGGAAGGGGAAAAAACCCAGACCAATTGACAGGATCAGCCATGGGAGCCGAAGGTCCTTTGAGCAAGTTCCAGGAATACTTTCCCCTCGGCCACAGCTGCCGGGGCTGAGCACAGGGGCTGATTTGTCTTTTAGGAGGAGGATTTTGGGGTGACCTCTGTGGAGGGAAAGAGACAACTGCATTGGTAAAAGGGCTCCATTCTTGGTACCTGGGGCTTGCTGTGGGCATTTTCTGCTTTGCCAGGACAGAGCAGCCGCAGTCAGGGCCTGGCACTGGGGTGTTTCTAAGGGGGCCTTTTAGTCATACAAGACAGAGAGCAGCAGGAGGCCTCCACCACATCTGGGGAGCTGCTCCTGATCCAGAGCACATAAACTCACTCTAGAAGGAAGAAAATGGGACTGACTTCCCAGCAGCCGATCTGCAAAGCCTCTGCTGAGCTGTGCTCACAAGGACAACTAAACTAGGCATTCCCCCTCCAGGACAGGTGGGTCTGGCCTGATGCAGCCCAGGCAGGCAGATGTGAAAGGTCAATGGTAAGACATGGTGGATGTGAAACAGTCTTGCTCCTGGGCAAGCAGAGCCTACTCAGCACTGGCCCAACACCTTTATGAGAAGGCTGCATCCTCCATCCAACAAGAACTTCGTACTTGGTCCCGAGGGCTTCTGAGACACGTGAAAAGTAAAAACCACTTACAGATGGATGTATAATTAAATGTTATTGCTGTTGTTTTTAAAACTGAACTCACATTTACCAGAAACAGAGTAAGTGTGAGTCAGTGTTTAAAAGCAATCCTGGAGGGACGTGGTGGCTCTCGCATGTAATCCTAGTACTCTGGGAGGCCAAGTGGATCGCTTGAGCTCAGCCTGAGCAAGAGTGAGACCGCTGTCTCTAAAAAATAGCCGGGCGTTGTGGCGGGTGCCTATAGTCCCAGCTACTTGGGAGGCTGAGGCAAGAGAATTGCTTGAGTGCTAGAGTTTGAGGTTACTGTGACCTATGATGCCATGGCACTCCACTAAGGGTGACAAAGTGAGCCTCTGTCTCAAAAATAAATAAATCAATAAATAAACAAAATAAAAGCAATCCTGGACATTTTCACAGTACAGGTACCACAGGCCTGTCTAAGACTCTCGCTCTTATACACACCCAAAGCATATACGCACATACGTAATTTTGTTTTGCTCATTCATAATTTAGGCAAAAATTTTTAGCTACCAGTGGAGTCACGTGGAAGACTGGAATAAGAAACAAGGTGGGAGTTGGGAGTCCCTACTGCCCAGCAGCTTTGTAACATCTCTGTTACAAGGGCGTTGGCATGATCTCTGGGGCCCCTTCCTTCTACAATGCTGTGCAATCCCTTACCCTACGGGCTGCCGCAGGAGGGAGCTACCTTCTCGTGCATCTGAAGACCTGGTTAGCCAGGCTTCTAGTCCCTTCCTGGCTCTGATGGATAAATTGTCAATTACGTCTATAATTTGTTTCTTAAGAGTATTTTAAGCATCAAGTGACTATGTGCATCAGGGCTAGGGCCCAACGAGAAGTGTCTCGAAGGGAAGGTCACCATCTTTAATGGGGACCCAGGTTGTCCTCAGGCTGCCTGTGAGCTCCAAGGCTCTCTCAGTTGCTCTGGCAACTGGAGCCGGGTTGGAGGAGACAGGGTAGAGAAAGGGAAGGGGTGGAGGAAGTGTTCTCAGCATCTCCAAGTGGCTTTGTCCCCATAGAATGAATTCTTCCTACAGACAAGGCCATGTGGCGTGTGTGAGATGCCCAGGCTAGCCCAGGATCTGGGCAAAAGCAAAATCAGGTGGTCTGAAACTGGTGTTTGTCATTATTTCTATTCCAAATGAGTTTGCAAGACAAGTGAGGTGAGAAGACAGCCTGGCCTCCTTGGGTTTTAAACAGGCTTTCCTTTACATTCTCCAAGACCAGCTGACCCGGCTGTGTGAGAAGAGAGGCTGCCTCTAGTCACAGGGAGAAACCACAGGCTTGACATCAGTCTGAGCTCAACTGGATCCTTCGTGGCCACCAGCAGACGCTGCGACCTCCTGGCAGCCGATGTGACCTCTGCCTGGAAGCCTCCAGCCGCCCCTCCTCCCAAGTCGCCAGGCTTTCTGGCCACTTTCCCGACTCCTCAGAGCAAGCTCAGCAATGCCCTCCCCTCCCTGACCCTCTCACAGCATCTGCACTTTTCCTTTGCAGCAATAATCACAGCTGCAATTAAACGTGTGCAATCATTTGTTAACATTTGTCTCTCTGGAACTCTCGGAGAACAGGGCCCACATCTGTCTCGTTGGAAGCTGCATCCTCAGACCCAGGAGGAGCCCCAGGCGCACTGTGCTCAGTGGGTGTCTGCTGACTAGGAACTGGCCCAAACCTCTCTCAGTGCCTTGCCCGAAAAACCCTCACCTTATTGAGCTGTTGCAAAGATTAAATGACATCATGTAGGAAAGCCTAAATGATGATAAAAACATAAGTAGTTGCCATTCTTCTCATTATTATTATTATGCCATTCCATAAAAGACCAGTAGATCCAGCTTCCTAAACCCCCTGGCTAACCTCTCACTGCCCTGTTCAGAAATGTCTGGTTTGCAATGACTACAGAGTGAAGCCCAGCCTGCTGGGGGGGACCCCAACCTTCCAGCGTCCTTGTCATCAGCATCCCTGCACAAGCTCTTTTCCCTCCCCAGAATGAATCAGCTCCTGGTGCGACTGTGCCCCTGCTGGCCCCTCACATAGAGCACTGTCCTCATTCTTCTTTTTCTAGCCGAACTGTCTATATCCTTCACCTGATGCCACACCCTACAGAAGCAAAACCCAGCCCACAAGATTGATGGGGTTTCAAGGGATTGAAACCCCGTCAGATGTCTCACTGAGTTTGTTTCTTGATTCAGAACTTTGGACCTAGTTGGGGCTGGGAATTCTACATTATGCCCTGCTAATGCAAAAGTCGGGAAGCTTTTATCATCCAAAACCTCTTTCTAGCTCTTGGATGGGAGACAGGGAGGAGCTCTCAACTTTTCACAAGAGCATCAGCAAACAGCGGGGAACGTGCCCTGTGAACACATCCCTTCAGAGCTCACTGACAGTGGAGACAGGTACAGTACGTCAAGACCACAGGAGGCTAAGGGAAGTATCACCTGGGAGAGAATGCTGAGAAGCTTGCCATGTCATCAGTACTCACCCCCCCTGCCTGCAGCCTGGAGTCGTTTTCTGGCTTCTGTGGTTTTAAGCTATTTTGATTAGCACCATGGGAGAAAATCCATTTCCAGGTCTTTTCCAGAGTTTCTGCCTTGGGTCAAACCCTCTTAAAGAGGTATGGTTTCTTAATGACAACTGCTTTCACTTGGGATGCAATTCCAGAGCAATATTGAACAGTACTTTGGACGGGGGAGAGGGACACAGCCTTCCAGAGGGCCTGCAGCAGGCGCCGGGCTGACAGGTGTGTGAGGAATGGGTGAGCGGTTTTCTCTCCCACTTTAACATATTGCCCACTCAGTTCAGCATGGTTTGTCTCCACGGATTTCGAACATTTTAGGCTGTGCCGATTTTGTTCAAGCAAAGCACACATGGAATCCCACTCTGCAAATATGACCAGGCCCTGGTTGAAGAGAGGCAGAGGGCCTGGAGTCTGGTGTGCTCTTGTCCCTTCTTCCCCATCCCATACAACCTCAGAGGAATCCCTTGAAATCCATCAAGCATGATTTGAAAATACCTGGTGTAGTTTTCAAAGACACAGGCTTTGGAATCTGTCAAAGCCAAGTCCTGGCTCAGCACCTGATAGCCCGTCTCTTGATTCTCACTTTATCTCTAAGTTCAATATAATATTGCCTTCTTCTTTACAAATAGTAAATTATAAACATAATAAATCATAAATAATGTGTGGACAGGATCTGGCCCCATAGGAGGTGATCAAAAAATGACAGGTAAAACACAGGTCTCAAATAACCCCCATTTGCTGAGGCTGCAGGGGACTCTGACTTGAGTGCAAGACCTCATGAAGCTGAGTCTGGGCCCTTAGAGACAGGAAACAAAGTGCCATGGGGAACAAAGGGGAGGGAGAGAACATTTCTAAACAGGAGGTGTGGCTGAGACTTCCTGTTGCCTACCCAACTTTTTCCCACCTCTCCCTTTGTAATAGAATCCCTGTATCTACCTGGAATCACAGTTGAGTGGAGTTAAAACCACATTTCCCAGCTTCCCTTGCAGTAAGTGGCCACGTGACTAAATTCCGGCCAATGAAACATAAGCAGAAGTGGAAACCTCTCCTGTCCCCTTCTCCCCACTTCCTTTGTCCTGCTGCTGAGAATGTGCATGGCTAACTGGCTCTTTCTGGTACCTGTGGTTTAATTTAACATCCTGAAGAAAGCATTGGCTACATGGAAACCTTGGAGCAGTGAAGAGTTAATGCACCTACAAAGGGTGCATAATTCCATTTTTCTTTAGTGTATCTCAGAAGCTCAACAATGACCATGGAGCAGCTTCCCTCCGAGGAGGCTGGGTGGCCCTGTGATTCATAAACATGCCAGAGCCCCAGGAGGTCCTGCTGATTATGCACAACTTTGATTTTCAGGGTCTCACCCAAAGTTCCAATGTTACATATTGATGTGCTCAGATTAGAGGGCAGCCAGCCCTGGGGGGCTCTTTTCTCTGACCTCACCAAGATCCTGACTGAGGGGGGCTTCATGAAGTGCCATCTGCCCCAACAGAGAGAGCTTTCTCAGAGCTAGTGCCTGAGGGATGCTGAGGGTGTAATTATAGGAAACAAAGGGCCAGGATATAGTGAAGGGCTGGAGGGCATCCCTGGGCTCCTCTGGAAGGAGGCAGTGAGGGACCAGGGGCAGGGGAGCTATGCTGAGATCCCTTGAAGGGCTCTGGATTCTCCTAACCCAAGGTCACCAAATGGACTAAGGTAAGAAGATATTCTTGAGTGATAGACTTTCTCTTCAAATCATGCTTCCCTCTCACTGTTTGAAATCCTGCATTTAAGACATAAGGAATTCACCAACATGAGTGGAAGAAAGAGTAACTATCTCCTTTTCAAAAAGGGCATCACTCTTCAGGATCCTAAGTCAATTTAATCAGCATGATGTCTTGTGACTGCCACCCTGAGAAATATGGGAAGGGCTCGAAGAAGGAAGAGGGTGGAACAAAGAGACATTTACAGGGCAGGGAGACACCAGGATGGGGGCACCAGGAGGCACATCCATGGTGAACGTTTACCGTACACCCGGCACATGCCAGATATAGCACTGACTGTGGGGACAAACCTATGAAATAAATGTTGTCCCCTCACTTACTTTAAGACATTGGAACAAGGCCAGGCCCAGTGGCTCATGCCTGTCAATCCCAGCACTTTGGGAGGCCAAGGTGGGTGGTTACCCTGAGCTCACAAATTGAGACCAGCCTGGGCAAGAGTGAGACTTATCTAAAAATAGTCAGGTGTTGTGGCGGGCACCTGTAGTCCCAGCTACAGGCTGAAGCAGGAGACTCACTTGAGCCCAAGAGTTAGAGTTGCTGTGAGCTATGACTCCTCCAGGGCACTCTACTGGGGGAGACAAAGGGAGACTCCATCTCAAAAAATGAAAAATAATAATAAAAAAAAAAGACATTGGAACAATGTCAGATGGGACAAGGTCTCTCTCCTTTAGGAAAATGTGCTCTGGCTGATGACCCTGTATGGCAGTGTCCAGGACTGGCCTGCAGGTGCCTCTTCATTCGACAGGAGCTCCCCTAGCTGAGGGAATCTGTGCTTTGCACCCCCCCTCCCACCAAGGGGCCCTGCTCCTCCCTCCTCCGCCAGGGGAAGCTTCCCAAGGGTGCTCCTCCCTGTCTCTGTGTAGAGGCTCACGCAAGGCTTGTCGGGAACACTGGTGGGAGGACCCAGGGCTCAGTGACTTGCCAAAGACAAAGCCAGCCCACTGCTGCAGAGAGGCCAGAGGAAGACCCCCTGCCTCCCAGCCTGGGAGCGCCTTTTCTTAGCAGCTCTGCTGCGGATGGCCTGTGATCTGTTGAGGACGCGTTAAAGCGATCTGTTCTGTGACTACTAACATTCATTACACTAAATACATATGTGAACTTATTTCATCTTCCTAACGATCCTATGAGGCAAGTGCTGCTGTTATTATTATCCCAATTGTAAAGGTGAGGAAACTGAGGCACAGAGAATTTAAGACTTGTGAAAGATCACACTGTCAGTTATCCATGAGGCTCTATGGCCTCCATTCTAGCCATTAGCAAAATACTGAAAATGAATTTTTAAAACATCTATCACAATGGCCTCCAAGCCATTCCTATAGTCCTATACCCCTCTAACTCTTCCATGGACTGTATTCCAACGCGCTTTCTCCAGTGGGCAGGTGACTATGTATCACAGCCAGCACTGTGGGCATTGTGCTGCACTCTGCTTCTGCCTGAGTATTTGTATCCTGCAAGTGTTCCCCATCATGCAAGAGACAATTCTTTACCAAAGTTGACTCTTCTTTTCCTGCATACAGAGCTAGCCTCCCAGACACCCTTACAGTTCAGGGCGGCAAAATGACCAACTCGTGCCAATGAGAAATGATTAGAAGTAGTACGCGTCACTTCGGGGAGGCCGAGGGCCTTCTCCACCTCCTCTTCCCCTTTCTAGTCACTAGATGGGGCAAGGAGATTGTAGGAGATGGCAGAGCCACAAAACGCACAGAGCCTGGGTCCCTATAGTGTTCCACCAACTAGGAACATCTGCCTTGGACACTTTTTTTTTTTTTTTGAGACGAAGTCTGACTTTGTAGCCCTTGGTAGAGTGCTGTGGCATCAGATCTCACAGCAACTTCAAACTCTCGGGCTCAAGCCATTCTTTTGCCTCAGCCTCCCGAGTAGTACCTGGGACTACTACAGGCGCCCATCACAAAGCCCAGCTATTTTTAGAGATGAGGTCTCGCTCTTGTTCAGGCTGGTCTCCAACTTGTGAGCTCAGGTAATCCAGCCACCTCGGCCTCCCAGAGTGCTGGGATTATAGACATGAACCATCGCATCCGGCCTTTGCCTCGGACACTTGAACAAAACCTTAAACCAGCGTATGTTTCGGTGTCTACTTATTCCTATCGCCTGGCCTATCCTAATAGATTATTTTCTTTACTCTTCCTCAAAGGTTGAGATTGGCTGTTTTGTAAGAACAACAAAAAATCATGAAGGAGCTCGTGGAAACTTCCTTCTAACTTCCTGGTGGTCCCATGTAAACCAGGCACACTCCCCTCCCCTCATACTGTCCCCAGGGCAAGAGCCGAGGAAGGTAAGTCAGGGAGGCTGGTGCAGCGTTACATTACCACATTTGTTTCCTTCAAGACCGGTCCCATTTCTCTTGAGGCTGGAGGCTGGGGGCCTCAGCCCAAGTGCCGGGGGGCCTTCAAAGGTCCTGGGACTGGTGCGGGGACCACCAGTGGTGATGGCAGAGCTTCCCCCAAGGTGGCTGTCTCCAGAGTTCTGCCTCTTGCAGTACAGCGAGGAAGAGGGGGGCAGGGAGCCCCGGTGATGAAAGGCGGTGGCAGAGGGGTCCAGGCCGGGGCGGCTCATGCCCGCAGGGTCCACCAGGCACTCTTCAGCGGTCAGAGTCTTGGCTAAGCAAGAAAGCAGTGCAGAGAAGCGGAGATCAGAGAGCAGTTGGGGAAGCTGCCTGAGCCTCGGTCTAGGCGAAGCCTGCCCTGCAGCACAGTCACTCTGTCTGTTAGGAGGGGAGGCGAGGAGGACGAACCCCACAGCGTGATTCTCAACAGCACACCCCTCAGCATATGGAGGGTATTTTAGTGGGAATTCGGAGATGTGCCCCTCCACATTTAGAGGAAAAAGTGATTATTTTTGGCTGTGATGGCTTGAAAAATAAAACCCAAACCAAGGTCTTTCTCCCTTAGTCGCCTCTCCCCTATTCTCCCCTTCCCCTGCCCCCACAGCCTCTGTTGGCTTGTCAGAGTCTCTCTGCTCCCCTCTCTTGCCCACCACTATCTCCCTCACCTGGCCCGGGACTGTCCTGGGAGAACAAGCAGGAGTCACAACAGCCCAGAGGCAGGAGAAACGACTTTGGTCTGGGTGGGGATGCAGGTGCCACAGCGCTTTGTCCCCACACTTTCCGTCCTGATAGACCCGAGGGCAGCCACTCTCCACCACAGCGAGCAGCCAGGGAAGCAAGTGCCGGTCTGGACGGCCCCATCGTCCTCCCAGAACCCTTCATGTGAGAGCTGAGAGCCGACCTAAAGGGCCGGGAAGCAGAGGCCCTGAAGAGTCTGCAGACCTCGTCACCAGTCCCCGGGCCCAGGTCAATCTGGACCTTCTATACTTTCAAAGCTCAACCTTGCCGCTTATCCAACTCGGTTAGCTCCATCTGCGGCCAAATGGTGTTTTATGTTTGTTTTGGTTTTTTTTTTTGTTCTTATGGGGGCTTTTTTTTACTGTACTGAAATTGAAAAACAGAGTTATTGCATGGGTTCTCAAAATACAGTTTCTACTGAAGGTGCATTGTTTTCACCCCACCATAAAATTAAAAAATCATAAGGCTAACCATTTTAACTTAGAAACGGTCTGTACTATAAACAACTGTATGCCAGTTAGATGACTTATATAAAATTGATAAACTATTAAAACTGCCTCAAGAAAAAAATAGACAATCTGAGTAGACCTACAATGAGAGATTAAATTAGCTCTCAGAAAACTACTACTAGTACCACAAAGAAAACCCGAGCCCAGAGGACTTCATAGGTAACTTCTACCAACATTTACAGAAAAATTAATACTCATTTTTAGCAAACTCTTCGAAGAAATAGAAGAGGAAGGAATACTTCCCAAATCATTCTATGAGGCCAGTATTACCCCAACACCAAAGCCAGACATAAACTATTGATCATTTTCTCTTATTTATGTTGATGAAGAAATCCCTAACAAAATATGAGCATATCCAGCCACATGTAAAAAAGACATACATACCATGACAAAGTAGGATTTATTCCAGAAATGCAAGATTGATTTTAACATTTTAAAACCAGTTAATGTAATATACTACAATAATATAATTGAGAAAAAAACCAAGACCACATAGTCATCTCAATAGATGCACAAAAATGTTTGACAAAACCCAACACCCCTCATGATAAAATCGCTCAACAAGCCAGGAGTAGATGGGAGTTTCCTCAAGCTGACAGGTGGTATCTGTGAACTACCTACAGCTAACATCATGGTTAATGGCGCAACACTGGATGCTGTCCTCCTAAGATCCGAAACAAGAAAAGAATGTTGTCTACTTATATCAAATCTAGCTACTTATATTAACGTTGTTCTGGAGGTTCCAGACAGGGCAATTAGACAAAGAAAAGGAAAGGAGGGGAGAGGACAGGGAAAGGCAAAAATCAATTGTCTTTCTGTACACTGGCAATGAACAATTAAAAAAATTAAGAGAGCAATTCTATTTTAATGGCATTAAACATGAAATAGGAATAAATTAAACATAAGAGGTTCAAATTTATGCTCTGAAAACTATAAAACATAGTTGCAATAAATTAAAGAAAATGTAAATAAACAGAAAAGAATCCCATGTTGATGAATCGGAATACTTATTGCTAAGGTGACACTATTCCTCAAATTTATCTACACATCCAACACCGTCTCTGTCAGATTCTTGATCGATATCTTTATAGAACTTTATAGAACAAGCTGATTCTAAAACTCATGAAATTGCAGGGGACACAGAATAGCCAAAACATCATGAAAAAGAAAACAAAGGAGGCAAGTCATACTTCCTGATTTCAAAATTTACTACAAAGCAATGGTAATCAAGATAGTGTGGGAGATCATTATGTCGAATGATATTTTTTTGCTCTTATTTGGGAGGTAAAAAAGTGGATCTCCTAAAGGGTTGATTGGTGGTCACCAGAGGCCAGGAAGGGTAGGTAGGAGGGAGATGAAAAGAAGTTGTTAATGGGTACAAATATACAGTTTGATAAAAGAAAGAAAACCTAGTGTTTGATAGAGCCATAGGGTGACCACAGTTTACCATAACGTATTGTACATTTCAAAGTAGCTATAAGAGAATAATATGAATATTTCCAGCACAAAAAGACAAATATTTAAGGTGATGAATATCCCCAAGTACATGGCTTTGATCCTTACAATTATATGAATTTTTACAAATTATCATATGTACCCCTAAACTATGTACATTTATTATACATCAATTAAAAAGTTATTAAATAAATAAAGCCAATGTCACTGGTGGGCAAAAAAGATAGTGTGGTGCTGGTATATGGATAGACATATCAGTAGAAAATAATTCATACCAGAAATAAAACTATGTAAGGGGGCCAAGAGCATTTGATGGGGGAAAAGAATAACCTTTGCAACAAATGGTCCAGAGACAATTGGGTATCCACATGCAAAAAAATGAAACATGTACAAAAATTTTAAATGAATTGAAAACCCAAGTGTAAAAGCAAAAACTATAAAACTCATGGAAGGAAAGATAGGGGTTCAATCCTCATGACCTTGGATTTGACAGAGTATGCTTAGATTTGATACCAGAGCACAAGCAACAAAAGAAAAAAGTAGATAAATTGGACCTCATCAAA
Organism: Perodicticus potto; assembly: GCA_963574655.1. NCBI lineage: Eukaryota > Metazoa > Chordata > Mammalia > Primates > Lorisidae > Perodicticus > Perodicticus potto. The sequence continues at coordinate 38,964 of CAUYRH010054496.1, forward strand.
ATTAAAAACATTTATGTTTCAAATGGCACCATCAAGAAAGTGAAAAGACAACCCACAAATTGGGGAAAAATATCCACAATTACATATGTGTCTACCTTATGAGAGACTCATATCTAGGCTCTATTAAGAATTGCTACAACTCAGTAATAAAAAGACGACCTGATTTAAAAATGGTCAAAGGATTTGAAAAAACATTTCTCCAAAAAGGTGTACAAATGGCCAATAAGCACACAAAAGACATTCCACATCACTAATTAAGTCAAATCAAAACCACAATGAATCACCACTCCATACCCACTAATATGGTAATAATCAAAGGGTTAGGTAATATCACCACAAATACTGGTGCCACTGCAGAGAAACTGGAACTCTCCCACCGCTGGTGGGAATGTCAAACAGTGCAGCCATTTTGGGAAACAGCCTGCCGCTTCCTCAAAAGCTTAAAGTAGAACTACCGTAGGACCCAGCAATTACACTCTTAGGTATATACCCCAAAGAAACGAAAACGTGTCTACATAGAAACTTGTACATGAATGTTGACAGCAACATTGTTCATAACTTCCAGAAGGGAGAAACAACCCAAATGACTATCAACTAGTGGATGAAAAAAAAGATATGATGTATCTGTATTAAGGAAGATTATTTAGACATAAAAAGGAATGAAGGACTGATACATGCCACCATGTAAATGAGCCTTACAACAGTATACACAGTACTAAGTAAAAGGAATCAGCTACAAAACCACATATTGAATGATCCCATTCATATGAAATGTCTAAGATAGGCCAATCTATAGAGGCAAAAAGTAGATTAGTGTTTGCTTGGGGGTACAGGAGGTGATAGCTAAAAGGTACAGTGTTTGCATAGGAGTTAGGGGTATAGGAGATGATAACTAACAGGTGTGTGTGGTTTCTACTGGGGGGGGTGATGAAAATACTCTACTTGCATGTATTTATGAATATACCAAAGCCATTGAATTGTGTACATTGTATGATACATGAATTATGTCCCAATGAAGCTATTTTTTTTAACAAAAAATTGCATGAGCTCGATGTTTGCTTAGCACATTCTCAAGAGTTTTATGCAGCTAAATCTGACGAGCACTGCTGTGGCCAGTAGGACACGGAGCTGAGCAGCCTGGGGGTAGTGTGTAAGCTCCATGGCAATGCTTCCTGGCCAAAGACAACCTCCACGGTGACTTCAGAGCCTGGAACTCTGCTCCTTCCCCTGATGGCCTCTACTGCATCTTTCTGCTCTAGGTCAGAAGCCATCAGAAGGAAGATTCGGAGAAGGGCCTGCCTATGGATCTATGTACTGGCCTACTTCCTAAATGGAGCAAGGGAAAGGAAAACCAACATTTACTGAGCACCTATTACAGGCCGGCCTCTTTCTAAAGCCAGAAGCAGTAAGGCTGTCATCACATTCCCTTTACTGGAAAATTCTCATAGTCTGGGACATGGATAGTTTTTGCGTCCCAAATGGCAATAGCTTTGGTCTACGTGCAGAAGCTACACACAGAATCTGGTGGAGCCTGCAGTAGAGGAGGCACTTGATAAATATTTATTGAGCAAACATTCAGGCCATTGTTAGCAGTGAGGCTACCACTATACAGAAGGTGCATTAAAATTCATAATGTAAAGGGCTTACATGTAAATCTTTACGTAGATTTGTGCTAAACAATGAAAAAGGACTTAAAACATTTATTCTGTTTATTAAATATTTTAAATCCAAATTAAATATGCCTGCGTAATTCTGCGAGCGAAAGGTAGAGAGAGAATACAGACAGTCTGCATTCCGCACTGTAGTTAGGAAACACAGAGGCAGCTGGAAGATCATTCCCCTATGGCGAAGAGTAAGAATGGGGAACAAGGGAACACACATTTAATTGGTTTAAAAACTGCTAATGAAGACCACTGTGAGATCAACGGTAATAAAAAAGCCAACCTTAGGGCTACGATGCCGATGAATGAGTCAGGGAGCATCAAGCAGTGGCCCTCTGCCTAGCAGAGGATGTGCCAGTGATTCTAAAGTCTGCCGAGGTCCCAAGTGACACGGACCACCGGCCCCAGACAGGCTCTGTGGAGTAGCTCCTAGGGAGACCACGCATGAGCGGCATGTTCAGCAGCACACACCACGGTGGCTTTCAGGGGGATGAAACTCATCTTTTTGAACCTGATTGTAATAGGATTTCCTCTCTTTTATAAACAGGGGGGCTGACACGCCATAACTCAGTGTAACAACAGCTGATGGGGTGATGGCCATCACTGCAGGAAGTAGAGGGACCTCCATAGAGCACCAAGTCCGGCATTTCCCCCAGTTTTGTGTGTCCCTCTGATGGGACAGGGGAGGACCTTAGGTGGAACACAGTGTATTCATTTCCTAGGGCTGCAGTAGTTACCACCAACTGGGTGGCTTAGAACAGCAGAAATTCATTCTCTCATTAGATCTGCAGGCTGCCGCGCGATATCAAGGCATTGACAGGGCCATGCTCCCTCTCGGGGGGTTAGGTGAGAATACAGCCTTGCCTCTCTTTAGCTTCTGGTGGTGGCTGACAATCCTTCAGTTCCTTAGCTGTAGACACATCACTCCAATCTCTACCTCCATCGCAGAGTTCTCCCTGGGTGTCAGCACCTACATCCAAATTTCCTTATTCTTCTAAGGACAGCTGTCATGGGGTTAGGGCCCACCTCGGTTCAGTATGATCTCATCTTAACTTGCCTACATCTGCAAAGACCCTATTTCCAAATAAGGTCCCATTCACAGGTGCCAGAGATTGGGATTTGAACATATCTTTTCGGAGAACACGGTTCAGCCTACAACTGGCCCATGTTTTTTATAGTCATATAGTTGTATATATTTTGACAAAGATCAACAAAATGTAATCAGGATATCAAACTAAGATTTCACTGATAGAATAACATTACTCAAACTGTCTAGAGGCTAAAGTTGAAAGAAATAAATCAACTTAAAGGAATACCTCTAGTAAGCACTTCTATAGGTGTTACTCAAACACAGTAAAAATTGTGTAAGTTGTAAAAACTAACATTTGGAATGCAGTGAACTAATGCCAACCCCGCTCTTTAGGCAGGCTAGTGTCTAGAGAGGAAATTGAGGTAGAGAACTGAGTCTCTTATTTAGAAGCTTCACAAAAGAGAATTAAAAACCTCCCTCAGAGGCCATTTTACGACACATCTCATTGCCTGAAAATTCTTTCTTATATCTAAGCCCAGTCCCTTGTGCTTCATTCAAAACGATGGCCACTGTGTATACACCCGTCACATTACTCAAAATCATTAAATTGTCCACGATACATCTAGATGAATTATAGGTATGTGCAACTTCTAGTGGCTTAAAATTTCAATTCAATGACGACATGGGTTTGTTACTTAAACCCACTATTTAAAAAAAAAAAAAAAGGATCGAATTTGTGTTCAGAGAGAGAACCATGCTTTTCAAGCAGTTTTGTGGCTGACTGGTGAGCGAACACCAGATGGGGCCAGCAGACCTCTTCAGGGATAGAACTAACTCCCACACACAGACTTCTAGCAAACCACAGGGCTGAGAGGTAAAGACTTCCATGTCCATTTCCTCCAGGATCTTTACAAAATCCTCTCTTATCTGCAATAAGCTGTATTGTTACCCCGGCACCTCTCAAAAACCTTAGGATCCAACCCAGGCTCTATTTAAGGCCATTTAATTGTCCTGCCAGCTAAATAAAGCAGAGTAAATGAGAGGTATTTTATGCACTCCTGTAACTCTCTGTGTCCATCCAAGGGACAAATGTTGCCACTTGTAAATCATTAAATCTTTCCTCCAGAAGAAAAAAAAGAATAATCTGTTTTTTGTACAATCGCAACAGCATGTTTAAATAGAAAGGCAAAGGGCACATTCAAAGAAACCCACTGAGTTTTTAGGGTTTAGTAGTCTTGGGAACTTTCAGGAGAGCTGATTTCTTTTACCGCCATTGCTAACCTGTTCCCTCCAGCCACTGTGTATAAAACTGCCTATGGAGAGGCCAAAGACCACTCTAGAAAGAGTTCCAAGCCTCAGGGGATACCCGTTTATATACAAATCTGAACCACGTCTCAGGCTGCAGGTTTGGGGAACAAAGCTTCAGGGCTCCGGGTCCAGAGTGTGAGGACTCGTCCTTCCCTCCCTCAGCCCCTAAGGCCTGGGGTAGGAGGGGAGGTAGGGGGTGCCCCTGTACCCACGGCTGCCAGGACACCCACGGGTGCAGCCTGTTCCTGCTGCAGTCCTGGAGAGGCAGTTGTGAATCTCCAGAGAGAAGCAGAGAGAAAGACGGGCAGGAAGAAGAAAGCCAAGAGGCCAGAGAGAGAAAGAGAAAGTTCCAAAGCAGAGAGAATGCGAGAGAGGGAAAGGGGCGGTGTGTAGTAAGCGACAGACACCAAACCAAGTTTTAGTTCTCTTCTGATTTAGAACACAAGACTTAACTGCTTGCAGTTAAGGGAGCTTGGACTATTGATTTTATTTTAAAAATTAAATTGATGTCTCACTTAGATTCACTAACAAAATGGAGCTTTGAAAAGCAACACTACCACCATCTGTAAAATTATTCTCACATAACACCTACTTAGACAAGAACCAAAAAGTTTGAGTCTTAGATACTCTTCTTTCTCTAAACAGGTCTCTCTGTCTCTGTCTCTCTACACTCACACACTCACACCCCCCTCCCCACCTCATTTCCCAGCATCAGTCCTAACTTTGCAGCTGAGGGAGCAGCAGCACGGAGCGAGCTCTTCCTGAAATCAGCACAGCCACCTTCGCCCGGGCTGGCAGCCCTTGCCTTTCGCAGGTAGGTTAACCCAGCCCAGCCGGCCACACAACTCCACCCTGGCTCTGATCAGTGTCCCAAGGGCTGTACGTGTGCACGCTCAGCTTGGCTGCTGAAGGGGACGGTGTCAGCACAGATGCCCAGCCCTGACACCCAGATTAGAAAGGGTCCTTGTACAGTGGGCAGACTCAAAGGCTGTGGGATGGCATCACCCTGTGCTCAGCCAGCCAGCAGTGAGCTCTGCGATGCAGAGGAGACCTGCGGGAGGGGAGCAGAGAGCCACAGGGCAGGGAGAGGAGCCAGGAAGCCCTGGCGCTGCCCGGGGCGCTGCACCTTTTCAACCTGGAGCCCGGACACAGGAGCAGTGGAGCCTACCTTGGAGGTTGTGTCTCTGCCTCCTGGCAGCCTCTCCCACTCTCCTCCGGGGGTCACCAGCTCCCAGCACGTGCTGGCGCTGTGGGATGCAGAGCGGCCTTCTGTGCGGACCTCTGAGGGACTTGGTGGTAGAAACCAGAAGATTTCCTCCCTGCCCTCGCCCACCTTCCACTGAGGCTCCGGTGGAGGTTTTACAGGTTTTCTATTCTCAGGCTGGGTCCCGCCCCTTGTTCTTGCAGATAAGCTCGTTTTCCCTTAGGGCCCTTTGTGGCCTCTTGGCCCAGCCTTTCTGGTTCAAAGGGCACCAGGCCACACTACCTATGAGGCTGAGCATTTCATTCGCTTCAATTAAATTTTCCATTAACTTGGTCTCTGGCCAGTATAGATTTTCTCTTTAAAGTTGTCTCCGATGTTCAGGTCACTCAGCCCTCAGAGTCCCTTATGACTCCCCTCTGGTCCATTTAAGTACATTTATATATTTTTCTCCCCTAATAAGATGCACAGAAACCAACCATAATTTTAATGCTTGACACCTGAACTTCTTTAATCCTCTTGGAGGTTTATGGTTTGTGTGAGACTTTGTTCTGAGCCTAGGGGTTGATTTCCTCCTTTGGAAAGTTTGGCCAAAGGCAATTTTGGCTGAAGTCAGATGTTCAGAATAAGGAGGGCCCTTTCAGTCTCAAGAGGAGGGCAGCTTCTGGAACCAGCCACTAGTATCCCACAACTTTGCCGAGCCTCCACCCCAAGCCTTATGAGAATTCCCCAGGTTGGGGAAAGGGAACCTGCAATCATGGTTGTTTCCTTGACAGCCCCTACACTTTTTGGTCTTTCATACAACTTTGGGGAAATTAAAAGTGATCCTTAATCAGGAAAATGTTGAAGTCCCTGGAATAGAGACACCCTGCAAGTTTCAGTTCTAAAGGGACATCTCAACTTTGAGGAAGGCTCACAGCACTTTGCAGCTGTGCTCACTCTGGTGAAGCAGGCTGCCATGTTGAGAGATGGTCAACGTGGAGGCCAAGGCCACCAGGGCAAGGAACCAGCAGCTGGTGGGAAATGAATCCGGACAACAACCGGGAATAAGCTGGGCAAGTGGAGCCTTCCTTAGTGGTACTGTGAGATGCATGGAGCCTTGTGAGAGACCCAGAGCTAGAGGCCCTGGTGAGCTGCTCCTGAACTCCTGATACACAGAAACAGCGATACAATAAATGTTATTTTAAGCCACTGAGTTTTGGAGCATAATTTGTTACACAACAGGAGATAACTAATGCAGATGGGAAAAGGGAATTTGTTTCATTCCTCTTGACTCTGCATCTGCAGATTGGGAGTTGTAATTACTAATTCAGTGGTAGCTAGGACAGATCTGTCTCAGAAGAGCTGCCCAATTCTCTGCTGGGAAGTGTATTTGTTTTTTCAGCAATGAGTTTATTGCTTGTGAATGACACCCAGACTGCAGACATGAATAGGAGTTTATGAAGTTAATCTTAGAAGCCTACTGGTTTCCTTAGCTCTTTCAGTTCTTCTTGGCATGGTTTGCCATTGGAACCCTATGCATGGCTAGCACCAAATGGAGGTGTTGGAAACCTGCAGATACTACCTTCGGGCTCACCACAGGGGCTCCGGGAATGGTTCCAGGGAGGTAACCCAAAGGTGTGGCTGGAGGTTCCAGGACAGCCACTGTGGGCCCTGGAGGTTTAGAATGGCTACATCTCACTCACTTGGTCCCTTCATTTCCATGATCTTTGTGCTTTCTGTGTTTAGATGTATAAGTCAGAGGACTTGCCTTCCATCCCTTTGGGTCTTCTTAAGTGCCTAGATCTACTCTTCTATCAGAGGCCAGAGCCCACAGAGACAAGAAGACCTTCTGGACCCAGCTGGTTGGCAGCGGCCAGGAGCCTCCAGTGTCTGGCCAGCTGGAACAGCTGGTGGAGAGTTGGGAAGTGGGGATATCAACAGAGGGCAGTTAGGCTCGCAGAACAGAGGAGATTTCCAGCAGATTTTGTTACCTGAGGAGAAGGCATGGGGTAGAGGGAAGGGTGTCTTTCAGAGAATTCTGAGGTCAGTCTTGTAGGAAGAAAGACTCTATTTACCATCTTTTTTTTTTTAATAAGCTCTTTTTCTCCTCCTCTTTCTCTTAGCTCCTCTGAGCTCTCCCAAAGGGCAGAAACCTGCATTCAGCCCCTCCAGTTTTGGTGCCAGTACCTTTAACCCACGAAATGGTTTTACTTGTGTAGTTGGGACAAGAAGAGTGCTCTCTTAATTTCTTTTTATTTGATTTGATTATAAATACTTTCTATCATAATATTATCAAGGTGATCAACAGGATTCAATATTCTACTATTTATCTCATACTTAAAGTACCTTGGGCAATTAAAACAACTCAACTGGGACATTCATTCATTCATTCATTGGTTAATAGTTATTGAGTAAATAACTTTGTCAATATCTACGGGATGTGAAAGAGAACGCAAGTCAAATCAACTACTGGACATAGTAAATACCTATTTCAAATCTACAAATTTTCTCTAGAGACTCTTTGTAAGAAACAGATTATACTTTTGTCCTTTAGATCAGTATTTAAAATGTGTATAAATATAATTTAATGAAAGAGATCATTGAAAATACAATAGTTTTACTTTTCCTTTCCTTTTTTTTTTATTTTTTATTTTTTTGAGACAGAGTCTCAAGCCGTCACCCTGGGTAGAGTGCAGTCGCATCGCAGCTCACAACAATCTCAAACTCTTGGGCTTAAGCAGTTCTCTTGCCTCAGCCTCCCAAGTAGCTGGGACAACACCTGGCTATTTTTTGTTGTTGTTGTTTCAGTTGTCGTTGTTTAGCAGGCCCAGGCCAGGTTCGAACCCGCCAGCCTCGGTG
>CAUYRH010054498.1:0-10600 GCA_963574655.1 Perodicticus potto
AAGCTGTGGTATATGTACACTATGGAATACTATTCAGCCATTAAAAAAATGGAGACTTTACAGCCTTTGTATTAACCTGGATGGAAGTGGAACACATTATTCTTAGTAAAGCATCACAAGAATGGAGAAGCATGAATCCCAAGTACTCTATTTTGATATGAGGACAATTAATGACAATTAATGACACGTTGGGGGTGTGGGAAGGGGAGAGCAGAGAGAGAAAGAATGAGGGAGGGGTAAGGAAAGGAAGAGTAGAGAGAGGGAAGGAGTGAGGGGGTGGGGTCTTGGTGTGTGCCACACCTTTTGGGGGCAAAACATGATTGTAAGAGGGACTTTACCCTACAAATGCAATCAGTGTTACATGGTTTCTTGAACCCTCAAAGAATCCCCAACAATAAAATAAAAAAATTGTGATATATGTATACCATGGAATACTATGAACCCACCCATAAAAAGATGGAGACTTTACTTCTTTTATGTTTACCTGGATAGAGCTGGAACATATTCCTCTTAGTAAAGTATCTCAAGAACGGGAAAAAGTATCCAATGTAATCAATGCCATTATGAAACCAATATATAATCACATATTCATATGAATAATAAAACACAAATATAGACCAGAAAGGAAGAGAAAGGTGGGAGAGGTGAAGGGAGAGGGAGGGTGAGTAGAGGGAGGGTATTTGGTGGTATCTCACCTAATGTGCTCAATACAAGGGTACATTTCAAAACACCTAAGAGTACATTATAAATGTCTTACCACAAAAAGTAATTAAGTGAGGTGATGATTATGTTAATCAGTTTGATTTAAGCATTCCACATTGTATATCAAGTCAGCACATTGTAGTCCATAAATGTATATAGTTATGATTTAATAAAAATTTAAGTTAAAAAATAAAAAAAACCCAAAACATTAAATAATTGAATTAAAAAATAAAAGAAAAAAGGAGAGTCTAAAGATGCTAGTCTCAGGCAGGGTGCGGTGGCTTATGCCTATATTCATAGCACTCTGTGAGGCTGAGGTAGGTAGATTGCCTGAACTCACAAGTTGGAGAACAGCCTGAGCTAGAGTGAGATCTCATCTCTAAAAGTAGCTGGTCATTGTGGCAGGCGCCTGTAGTCCCAACTACTTGGGAGGCTGAGGCTGAGGCAAGAGAATTGCTTGAGCCCAAGAGTTTGAGTTTGCTGTGATGTGATGGCACTCTACTAAGGGTGACAACGTGAGACTCTGTCTCAAAAAAAGAAAAAAAATGATGCTAGTCTCTTACTGATAACGTTTGTAAAATCCAACACTGAAATTTCCTTTAGTGGTCTCTGAATTCCTAATTATTGGGCCACTGAGTTCATATAGAGAAAATTAATGAGGAATACTGCCAGGATGACTTAAGAAAGAAGACAATACTATCCAAGAACTCATAAAGTGGGGAGTGTAACAGAAATGTGTCAATATGTAATAATGAATAAAAATTACTAAGTAATTTTCACTTATGTATTTCTAAAATTTATAACTAATAATTTATAAATAATAACAACAAATAATGAATAATGCTTCAATAAATAATAATACAATAATAAACTTGTTCAATAGAAATTCATTAGATCTTCCATCTCCAGGCAAAATCTTTCAAAGGATGCTTTCTTTATTCAGCTGAAATTCTCTCTTGCATGATGTGCAAATGAGAATGAAACAAAGTCTGAGAATGTGGTTAGAGAGACTGAGATGGAATAAGCAGACCAAAAAATTTGAACCCAAATGTAATGCATGAACTGATGTACATCTGGTGAGGGTGCATGCCGTTGTTCTATGCTAGAAACCATTATAAACCATTTGGGGTGATCAAAAAATCACTGCCCAGGTGCAGCAGTTTCTATTTTGAAAATGAAATAAATCTAGTGGATACTGTGGACAGAGAACTTGCAAAATCTTATTAGAAAAATAAATCTGTTTTGAGTTAGAGGAGTGAAAAAAATCCTAACAAATTACAGGAGAAGAAGTGTTGCAAAACTCAATACATTCATGTTTATTCAATAATCACACACATGTTCCATTAAGAAATGCAGAAAAAAGTGCAATAAATATTGACTTTCACAGCAAAATGTAGATGTATATGTGCAAAGAATAATGAATCCTTTTTTTGACAGTTTGAGAAAAAATAGAAACTTTCAGCCATTTATGCAGACTGAAAAATAAAAAAGCTGTCTTTTTTATTAGCAGGAAAAAATATTTCAAGTTAGTTCTCTAGACATTATTTATCTGACTTGATTCTTTATCTGCACCCCCCCACCCCAGTTTGGATTTGTTCTTTTCTTGAATGTAGGAAGTGATGGGCTTGGAGCTTTTTTTGTTTTTGAAGAGAAAGAGAGAGGGTCAACTCACCACCTTGTCTTCTCCAATGTTGAGTGTCTTGGGTGATTGGGGACCTTTGCAGAATCATGCTGTGTTTTAAAGACCTCACACCATGTCCCCCAGCCCTGGCAGCAAGCTTTCTATCCAGGAAAATCATGTTAAAATGAACCTTAAGAGAAAACTTAAGGCAGAGAGAAGAAGGACAAAAAGTATTTTGAAAACTCTAATGCTCTGCTGATCAGAGCATAACTTGCTAGGTTTTTTTTTGAAGGGGAGTGTGCAATAGAAGACCTTTAAGATGTTCATGGCCTTTAACCATCAATTTCATGGGATCCTGAGAAAATGATCGTATAAACACATACATATATAACAACTTTCATCTAACTATATTCATGTGGTTTTTTTTTATAACTGTGAAAACTTGGAATTGACTCAAATTTCAATGGCAAAATGATTTAATAAATTAAAAGATGACTACTGTGAAACCTTTAAAAACCATGGTGTGAAGAATATTTATTTACCTGCAAAACTATTCATGATGTATTATAAAATGCCCAAAGCCAATACAATATATACAATGCATGTGGCTTGGCTTTTGTTATGTTATATGTGTGTTATGTTTAAGCTATATAGAAAAAAGACTGGAAGGAAATATTTAAAGTGCCTTAAACTGTTTAATTCTGGGTGGTGGAAGTATGCATGATTTAAGTGTTCCCATATTTGTGCTTTTGTGTATTTTCAAACATTTCTATGCTGGTAATTGCTTTTATATTCAGAAAGATATAACCTAAAAAATGTTATTAAAGACAAAGGTGACCCACAAGTTGTATGTAGAAAGTGAAAGGGAAGGTTCCTGTAGTCACGGGGTGAAGGAGATGAAATCTCATGCCTTTGTTTTCTCGAATTAGTGGACCCAAAGCACCGGGCTTCCCTAAGATCTCCACCTGGCCAGCAGTAGAGTGGAGTCTCCAAATGGACAGGATCTGGGTCAACAGCTCCAAAATGTGAAATTCTGGTTGGACTTAAAAAGATACCCATTAGTTCAACTGGAAGAAGCTAATCTCTGCAAGTAACTGATGTGCTGTGTAAGTCCTGGTGGGACAACTGAGCGGCAGGCTTAACCTCTAAGCCCCTGCAGTGCAGAGTTTCCACCAGCCTCCCCGCTGATTTCTGAAGAGTTCCCAGGGTTGTCATCAGCTTGGTGGGGCATAACGCAATGAGAGGAACGCAGCTCTGGGCTTTGCAGCTCCACCGGCAAATGCGGACACAATCACTTGCCCTCAACATCATAAGATGATATAATGATGCTTGGTAAATTGCCTTGAGATCCACAGGCAAGTGTGCTATTCCATTTCCAGTCTTTAGTCGGTATTTCTACCCACTCATGTAAGAACCATTGAAAGCCATTGATCCTGAACTTTATATAGTCATCAGCAAGTGAGTCTGGGAAATTTTAAATGCCAAGATCTGAGCAAACTAACAGGATAAGCAGCTATAATAGCATTAGGCAGATAAAATCAATGCAATCCAATGTTAATATGAAGATAAAGGAAATTTATTGAGGTCATAAATTTCCTGAGAAACAATACTTGATGAGAAGGAACTGAAATGAGTGGGAATACTCAATACTGATCTACTTATTCTTTCACTGCCTACCTCTATGTGAATACACATTTCTATCATCATATAGACTAATTTCCCAGTCTGAAAGTTTTTGAACATAACATTCTATAAGCAGTGTAAAGATTTTAGCTTTTTAGCAATAACTGGCAAGAGGAAATCTTCTAACACGTTCTTCTCTGTTCCATTTCCATCCATGCAGGGCTGCTCTGTACTATATAGATTGCATTGACTGCACCCTGCTTGGCGTGCAAGGTGTCCTGGTGGGGCTGTGCCAGGAGCAAATGGTGCTACACTCTGAAAAGTTCCCACTAGCTTTACATGTCTCTGTTGGTTGTTGAGAATTTTTCACTAAGGTTTATGTCTCTTGTTTGCCAACTGAGGTCACAGCGCTAGAATTACTTTCATAGAGAACCCTTGATTTATCTTGCCTTTTCTATGCCTCGTGTCAGAATTAACTTCACATGCCTTACAAAGTAAAAAATAAAATAAATAAGTAATGGCTCATGAAAATGGGAGAAACACAAAATAGTAAGAAAGATTAAGTAAAACCAAGAAGGAGTTTAGTAGGTCATGAGACTTCTGCATTTTCTATAAGTAGGCCGAAAAAATACAGTAGCCAATGCAGAGAGAGTGTCATCAAATCTTGTCGCATGAAGTCCTGGGCACCCTGGAGGTAGTTAGGGGCAGGTAGAACAGGTGAAAGTGGGGCAAAGGTGATGTTTCAGTATCCCTCTTCCCATTAACTCAGGCAAAGGAGTTTTAAGCTTGTTTGTTGTATATGGTATAGGGTTCTGTGTAAGATTTAAGGTTTAGTATACTTGATCTTAGCCTGAAGCTATGTTGATTAGTAGCATGTAGGCACTCCAATTTGTACAAATAATCAACACATCGAATCCCATAATGGCATAAATGTATGTATCATCTATGTACAAATGACTTAATTTAAAAAATACACATATATAAAAAGATTTAAGGTTTATAATGCATCCTCCAGTAAAGACACATTCAAAATCTGCACCCTCCCCAGTGGTTCTAAGAGTAAAAGCTTCTCACGGGTGGGTAAAGCACATTCAGTCTTGGTACTAAGCAGTATGCGAAGTCTTCAACAACAGACGATATACATGTTTCCAGCTGAAGGTTTAAAGTATCTCAACCATCCATTCATTTATTCAACAAATATTTCTCAAACGCCTGTTATATGAATTGTTTATAGCCTGGAGACAAGAAGTAGGTGGTATACTAATGAAGGTGAAGCATGTTTTTTGATTTGGAGAAATATTTTCTTTGAGATTAGCCATACACAAACCATTAAATGATAAGACAATTAGGTTAGAGCCAACAAGTTTGGACAATGAAATTTTTGTAATCAGCACAAAAAGAGTGAATTTTGCCAGAGTTTTCATAGGATCTTCTAGGAATGAAATTGGCCTGAGTCAACCTTTAAAGAATGTCCAGCATTCAGACATACAAGGGAGTGTGGCGAGAACAGGCTATGTTGGAGTGCTGACACACGGCTCACCAGAGAGGCACGGAGCACCAGCTTTTGATTGGGGAGCATGAATGAGGGAGAAGGGAGTGTTTATGACCCGTGTGTGAAAACCCCAAGGTTCATTGTGATTCTGCAGTGTACAGTCAGGCACCTGCCGATGCCAAGCATCATTTCTCCCTCAAGGCTTTAACAACTTACATCTGATAAGACATTCCTGGCTTGAGAAGGAAGGAAGACATCCTAGAGTGGAGTCAAGTGAGGAAAGCGGGCAGATAGCAGCTTCTGAGATTAAGGCTATACTTCCCAAAAAGCCTTGTTCAGTCCTTCTCCTAAAAGAAAAATCCAGCATTACTTCACTTTTTTTTTTTTTTTTAAAGAAGCACTCTTTGGGAGGCAGGTTACTATATAGACGAACATGGGGTTTGAGCCAATAACTGTATGGCCTTGGGTAAGTAACTTGGCTTTTCTGAGTCTCTTTCATTTTCTTCTTTTTCCAAATGGGGATAATAGCAGATAATCTCCCTACTCTTAGAGCTGTGGTGAGTATTAAATCAGAGTTGTATTCTTGAAAGCTGCCATGATTTACATAGGTTTAGAAATATCCCTGGGAGGATCCATGAGAAACTAACAAAAGCGATTACGTTTGAGAAGGAAAAAGTGAGAAACTGGGGTGAGGGGAGCCGGGGAGCAGCCATATGAGAGGAGAGAGGAGACATTTTGCTTTTCACTGAATAACCTTTGGGGCCTCTTGCATTTTGTGTTAAAGATGCTTATTACCTATTCAAAAACTAGATAATAATTAAGGAGTAGGCTTAATTGTCAGAAAAATGAGAGAACTATACACTTATAAGTATTGTCAAGACCAGAGATCAGCAAACTATGGCCCTTGAGTCCAATCCTGCCTATTTTCTGTTTTTGTAAATAAAGCTTTATTGGAACACAGCCACACCCATTACCAGTTATTTATGACTGCTTTTTGAGCTAGCTACTAAGTTACAACTGCAGAGTTGAGTAGTTGCAACAGAGTTGACTTGCAGGGCCCCAAATATTTACTATCTGGCCCTTCACAGAAAAAGTTTGCCCATTTACTAGTCTGGATATTATACCACACTTTGTATTTTAAAGATCTCATGTTCCCCTTTATGAAAAAGTTACTTTTTATGCCTACTTTATTTTTCTGCTTTCTCTCCTAATGAAGAGGGATTATAATTTCTACATTCTTTGCACATATCACTGTGTCTTCCACATAGTTAATGATTTCCGTGTGTTGTTGATTTTATTTCCTATTTATTCCAATGAACTTGAGAATATTAATATATTATATTCACTTTGCCATGTTGAGTATATATAATCAAAATTTCCTATTAAAATTCTATACAATTGTCATTCTTTTTAAAGACATAGTTTATTATTCTGTTTATAGATCCAAAGTCTAGGCTTACCTTTGAAAAGTATCATTTATTGTTTTGAAAACTTATGATTCCCTGTGTGATGTCAAGTCTGAACTAAAGTTTCCATATCTACAAACTGCAAACAATAATACCTAGCCATGCCTGCTCTGTAGGGATGTTGTGAAGATACTCATAGTAGAAGCACATTGTCATTTAACCATCTTCGAGGTCTGGAAAGTCATTGTCAAAATGGCCCTGGAAAAATGAATTTTCTGATTCTTATTTCTTAGAAAGGTGAAAAGATGTGATTGTGGAAATGGACCCATGTCAATTAGGAAGAAAATATTTGCTATGAGTAAACATAAATGTTGTATTTATTGAGCACTTACTATGTACAGGGCAGTGTTTTCAGGACAACTGCCTTGCACTGCATACCAGTGTTCCTAGGACAGCAGGCTTGAACTGCCCTATTTTTTCTCTGGACTCTGCAATTGACCCATGCTTCATCCTTGTCTCCACTTACTACTTAGAGGGTGGCCATTTTTTTAGGTGAGAAGACCATTAAGAGAGTGGTGATGCTCACACTTTACCAGGAGGTGCTGCCAAATAATAGAGTCTATGCAATGGCCTAAAAAAATCCCTTCTTCATATACAACAGTTTAGTTAATTCTGCACATGTGGTAATTCAATGGTGGTACTGCAATCAGCATGTGGAAAATCAAGCAGTGCCTATGTTCTGCTGATAGTCTGATGCCAAAGTATAATTAGAGTGTGTACCATTCAACCATGATGGGCCTTGAGCCAAAAAGGGGGTGGGGGACAAGAGGGAGCATATATTTTACAAAGGTAATTTCCAGGTCTTAAAGTGATACTATTGGAGATTTTTCAAGTTTTGCTACTGATACTTATTTCTTTCTTTAGATTACAAATAGTATCTAAGACAAAAAAAGATTGCTATGAAAAATGAGAGCTGTCCCTTTTTTCCCCCTTGCCTACAAATTGGAGATGATAATATTTCCTGTTGATACACCGCTTGGGGATTGGGAAGAAGGTTATATTTGTCATCATCATCAAAACCATAATCAACCTCAACCAGTTACTGAATGCTCGTGATTGTGGATATCAGGCCTTAATGCATAAACATGAATGTAAAGAGTCATCCAGAAAAGAGTCATCCTACTCTCCCTTCCCTTCCCTTCCTTTCACTCACTATCTCTCTTAATCACAAGGAAATCACTCCATTCCCAGCTTTTTGCCAGCAGTCATTTTATAGGAGGGCATCTTTTCTTTAAAGAAATTAGCATATGCCTGGCCCAGAATAGTGCTTAAAAAATGGTAGATGTTGTGTCTTTAGTGACTTCGATTAACAGAACGCCAGTCCTGTATTTCCACTCAGATAATGAGTCCACATTCTGTTTTAGAATCTTTAAGTTGTCATTAGCATCATTCAAAACGATTTGATACAAAAATTACGCCTAATTACATTTCTAGTGTCACTACATATGGAAAATCCCAATATCAAATACAATGTTTATTATTTCCTCATACAAAAGGGGAAAACACAAAAATCTTTTAATTGCATCTTTAATAATAAAAAGGAACATAATCATTACTAGTAGAAGATATATTACTTTCATGGGGCTTCGCACACCAGCATTTCATCCTATCAGTTCTTTATTATACTCAGAGCATTAATTATTGGGGCCTAATTAGGCAAAATTACAGCATAGACCCTAATGAAGTCTCTAGATTCTTAAAAAAATCTTATTTTTCCACATCCATTCTGAAGTTAGCATTAGTAGTGTATATAAGGCAACCCACCCTTCTTTTCCTACCCAGCTTCTCTTTGAAATATTCATTTTTCTTAGTTTGCTGGTCAAAGGTTGGGAGGTTTCTTTTTTTTTTTTTTTAAGTTAGTTTTGTTTTTAAATCTACCTCATTGCTGTCAAAGAATTACCCACTAAAAAGGATTCTGGACCAGAAAATGAAGGAGTAAGGGGCTGCAGAGGACACCCAGAGGCTTTTCTTGAGTCATGTTTAGAACTTGAATATAGAAGGATGTCAATGATATCAAATACGCCATGTCCTCCTCTCTAGACAGGAAAGTCTGGCACGTCTGAGAGGGACAGTCTATTTATTCTCTTCCTTGTTCCTTTGCCCACCTGCCTGTAGACTACTCTGTGTCTCTGTCTGTTTCGTCCCTCAGTCATTCAGCCATGTCAGTAGTTGGGCACCTTCCGTGGGCCAGTTCTGAGTGGGGTTTGTCTCCATTCGGGACCCACACAAAGGCTCAAGGTAGGTTGCCCCACTGCCTCTTTAGCTAAGTCATCAGGACTTATGGCCCTTTTTTCTAGACAGATGCTTTGATTAAAAATGATGAAAAGTTTCTTCTTTCCTAGAAGGTAACAAACAGTCCTGGACCATAACCTTTCATCTAAAATGCTGGTATCTCCAATGCAGACATTTGCCTGTCCCCTTTTCTGGATTCTCCTGAATACTTTTTTTTTCTTCCAGCCCTCTCACTAGGGGACATTTTCTCAGGCTCTTCCCTGACTGTCTGTGTGTCCCTTCGGCACCTTTCCCTTGGTGAACATGGCCCCAGTTCTGTCTGCGTCTTTTCTTCCTACACCTCTCAAGTCTCCCATCCAGCGCCCACCTGCCTGTCTCTTCTCGGATGTGCACCCCCTAAGGGCAGGGGTTTGTCTGTGTCATTCAATGATGTAACTCCACCCCCTGTTTGCCTTCTTCTTCCTCTTTCTTTGATTTATTCACTTTTCAATCCACTTCAGTTTGTCTTCTGCCCTTCTTCCAGACCCAAACTAACTTCACTAAGGTCACAAAGAGTCCCATTTTGTCGAGTCCCCAGTCTCACAACTTTTCTGGTGTCGCCTCTTCATAATAGCTTGTACCTTTTCTTTATAGCATCACAATCTGCGGTGCATATCAGCAATTGCTTACTATTTCTTTCTCTATAAGATTATCAATTCCATGAAGACAAGACTGTATCTGCTTTGCTCACTACTGCTGGACAAATAATGTGTGCTCAAGAAATTATCATTCTGTAAACAAATGGACAGACTACTTGTCAACTACTAATTAAATACGCCATATATCTTTTTAACCATTCATTCATTCCTTCTTGGTTCTACAATCCAAACTGTGTACATGGGTCACAGTTTTTCCCAGCCATCATTCTCTTCATATAGTTTATTCTAAAAACTCCTGAAGCCTCGTTTTATTACTGAATTTACTGTATTGAAATACCATACCTGATTTGTGAGGCACCTGGCCTGGCACAGTGCCTTTAAGAGCTTTGTCCACCTGGCAGTCTGTATAGTTGAATAAGGAAAATATCGTTTTGTTATTTATTTATTTATTTTTTATTAAATCATAGCTGCGTACATTAGTGCAATCAAGGGGTACAATACGCTGGTTTCATATACAATCTGAAATGTTTTCATCAAACTGTTTAACATACTCTTCATGGCATTTTCTTAGTTATTGTATGAAGACATTTATATTCTGCATTTAGTAAGTTTTACCTGTACCCTTCATGCACCATAGGTGTGGCCCCACCAATTACCCTCTCTCCACCCCAGCCTCCCTCCTACCCTCCCTTCCCATATTCTTGTGCTATAGTTGGGTTATAGCCTTCATATGAGACCTTTAAATTAGCTTCATAGTAGGGCTGAGTACATTGGATACTTTTCCTTCCATTCTTGAGATACTTTGCTAAGAAGAATATGTTCCAGC
>CAUYRH010054499.1:0-36817 GCA_963574655.1 Perodicticus potto
TTCAAATCCAGCCAGGGCCCGCCAAACACCAATGACGGCTGTAACCAAAAAATGGCCGGGCGTTGTGGCGGGCGCCTGTAGTCCCAGCTACTTGGGAGGCAGAGGCAAGAGACTCGCTTGAGCCCAGGAATTGGAGGTTGCTGTGAGCTGTAATGCCATAGCACTCTATCCAAGGTGATAGCTTGAGGCTCTGTCTCAAAAAATATATAATAAAATAAAAAAATAAAGACTGTGTAACATGTGTTTTCCAACAAACACATCTGTTTTTAATATAACAATTATAGAAATTTGATTAAAATATAAATCAAAATATAAATTATATACTTACAAATTTAGATCTAGTTGTATACTTTTCCATAAAGATAAGAATCTTGTTTGGTTTTCTTTCCTTAGGTCTTTTAGGCATAAATACTTAAGTCCTCTTATTTCTTCATGTTATCTATCTATTCAGCTTCTGCCAATGGTGGAGATCTGAAGATTGAGAATGAAGCATGTTCTTTTAAAAAACAAATATATTCAGAATTTATTCTAATATCATGTAATTTATGGGATCGTGACTTTTTTTAGTTTAGTGTTTTAAAAATTGTGGTTAAAATATGTATACATAATATAAAATTTCCCATCCTAACCATTTTTAAGTTTATAGTAGTATTAGGTATTTCACATTGTTATGCAACTAAACTCCAGAATTTATTCATCTAGGTACCTCATATAAGTGGAATCATACAGTATTTTTGTGACTAGTTTACTTCATAATGTCCTTCCTTTTTAAGCTGAGTACTATCCCCTTCTATGTACTACTGAGGGAGCATACATTACTCTGTATTTGACTCTTTTGGGAGGAATTGACATAGTATTTTTCACAGTGACCATAAGATTTTATATTCCCACTAGCAGTGCACAGAGAATCCAATTTCTCCATGTCCTTGCCAGTACTCGTTATTTTTGACTATTTTGCTAATAGCAGTCCTAATGCCTATGAGGCAATACTTTATTGCGTTTCCCTAATGATTAGTGATGTTAAGCATCTTCTATATGCCTATTGGCCATTTGTTTATCTTTGGAGAAATGTCTATTCAAGTCCTTTGCTCATTTTTAAATTTGTTTGGTGATGGTGGTTGTTGACTTCTAGGAGTTCTTTCTGTATTCTGGATATTAACCCTTAGTTAGTTATATGACTTGCATATTCTTTCTCCTATTTTGTAGTTTGCCTTTTCACTGTGTTGATTGATGCACTGAGGTTTTAAATTTTGATGTAGTCTAATTTATCTATTTTTATTTGTTGCCTATGTTTTTGATGTCATAGCAAAGAAATCATTGCCAAATCCAATGTTATGAATCTTTCACCATGTTCTTCTAAGAGTATTATAGTTTTAGGTTTTTGATGCATTTTCAGTTGGTTTTTGTTTGTGGTTTAAGGTAACGTTCCACCTTTATTCTTTTGCATATGGATATCTTTTATGCTAAAACATTTTCCACTATATGAGAGAAGATTTTGTAAGTGATGAATACTCCAGCTTGAGCTAATTTAAGCATAACGGGAAATTTAGTGACAAGAGAAATGTATTGATTACTTCTGTTGATTTTAATTTTGTTGTTGTTGTTGTTGTTGAGACAGAGTCTCACTTCATTGCCCTCGGTAGAGTGCTGTGGCATCGCAGCTCACAGCGACCTCCAACTCTTGGGCTTAGGCGATTCTCTTGGCTCAGCCTCTCGAGTAGGTGGGACTACAGGTGCTCACCACAACGCCCGGCTATTTTTTTGGTTGCAGTTTGGCAGGGTCAGGTTCAAATCCACCACCCTCGTTATATGGGGCTGGCGTCATGCCCACTGAGCCACAGGTGCCGCCCTAATTTCTTTTTTTCTTTCTTTTTTTTTTAATTTTAATTTCTTTCTCAAGAAGTTAAATAGTCAAGTTACTAAAAGACTGGGGATACAGCTAGGTCACAAAAATAATAAAGACAGTATCTGAAACACAGCCAGAAGAACCTACTGTCTTTTTATTTTTTTCTTCTTTTTTCCCCCTTTATTTAGGGGGATGCAGACTGGGTTTTTACACATGGCAGTCACTAATAGTGCCAGTTTTATGTTTCAGATTCAATTCCCAGACTAAATTCAAAGTTGTTTCAGGTCCAAGGTCTTAAAAATTTTAGAAAGGGACCTCATTGGTTCGATTAATTTGGTTTTCTATCTTTGGGTCACTTAACTGAGCACGCAAATGCGGTCGTTTACATTGATCTGAGCTCATAAATAGGTTAAGATAAGGTATGCTAGTCAATTAGTCTTAAGTCTCTCCTAATACTCTTTGCCAGAAAAAATGGTATGATTTGTATTGCATTTTATAAATAAAATAGGATATTGATTGTCTATTAAACAGTAATTAGAACTCAGCCTCTGAAATATTGAAAGGTTGAAAATGTGTAGTGGTGATTACTCTTTAATCACCACTCTTTTAAGATTTTGTAAATATTTTATATTCCAGCATTTAACTGCAAAATATAGTTTTAATAAAAGTTGATTAGTGTTTTAGGAAATTATTTGGAATATTTTGTAATTTTCAGTAAGACCCCAAATGAATATAAACATGACACAACTAGAATGGAGAAAAAATTAGAATTAATAATTAAAAAATATATATATATTTATATTTAATGTTGCATATATAATTAGAATGTGTAGACTGCTATAATCTTTGGAGATGCCCATTAAATTTAGAAGCTTTCCCAGACCACTGAAGGAGCAATATTAATTTCCCCAGGGTTCTCGGACATGGATGAACCCTCCTCTCTCCCCATCAAGCAGCAGCATATCTATGAAATCTGATTCTAATTACAGAATTATAATTTCTGTAATATGTACTATATATATAAAAAACTTCATTTCAATTAATTCCTGACTTGTAATACCATGCTGAAAACATGTCTTATATATTAACTTCTATCATAATTTATAACTTAGAGAATGTGGGTTTAGAAGAGAGGAGAACATTTTGGAAAAATAGCACCCTGGGGAAGTGGCATTAAGGGCAAATTTCCTGAAAGAAGTTAATTGATTAAAGGAGTTTTAGTTTAGGAATACCTTGAATGCTCTGTACTTATTATATTTAAGATAGATCACTTTGACACCTTTGAGCTATGTGCTCAGTTGTGTTAAAACTGCAAGGCAGGGATTTGTGGGACTTATTTAACCATTCACTCCTTGGTGTAACTTTTTGCTGACTTTAGACTGTCTTCTTAGAAGGCCTAACTGAAGATCAGTTGCTTTGGGTAAATAAATTGTTCTTATATGTTTTTATTATTTTAAAAGATATGAAAACAGTGGTATGATCATTGGAGCACATTTAATTCAAGTTTTTTCCCAGTTCCTTGACCTAGAAGGGAGTACTGTTAGTAATTTGGAATGTCTTCTTTTAGAAAATATGTTTTCCTGAAATAGAAGTTTTGATTTGGTGGAAAATGAAAAGAGCCAAGACCAGGTTGCAGATTTCCAAGTCACAGAGTTGGCATGAATTGAGTCTTTAGTGACTTGTGTATGGTATCTGTGGGCTCTGGATGTTTGGAGTTGGGAAAGAGTCATCTGTAGATGGGTTAGTTTTATATATAGGGAGGTAAGAGGGATTTATTTTAAAAATTATTTAGGACTAACCCTGCACGATCAAAAGGTAAAGTTGCATTTTTCCTCCTTTTCTTTCTTGTGTTTATGTTTTTCCTTCAGAAGCTATAGTTCAAATTAGTGTTACGCTATGTTTAAGGTGTATTGTGACTTTTGTGGTTAAACTTTGCAGTAGTCAGAATCTTGACTCAGATTGATTTAAGGAAAGAGAAGAATTTATTGGCTTATAAGACTGAAAAGTTCAGGGATCCATGTACTTGAGAAGTGTTAAGGAAGGATCCTTCTCTACACTTTGTTTTTCTCTCTGTTGGTTTAATCCCCAAGTAAACTCTTCCCCTGGGGTTCTAGGATTATGTCCAGCCAATTTAACAACTTCAGCAGAAAGGGAACATCTTCCTAAGAATTACAAAAAATTTTAGGATTGACTTTCATTGGCTTGGATCAAATAAATACTCCTGGGCCTTAATTTGTGGCCAGCCCCACCACAGGGACACAGACATGACAGTGGGGAACCTGTTATTTTAGGTTTTACTAGGCAATACTGGAATAGTAAATTCTAAATGCTACAGACTTTATACAACTAAGCTTATTTCTCACTCAAAGTCTGCTACAAGTTCAGGTGACTGCTTCTCTAGTTACCATGTGGTAACTAAGAACGTATTCTGTTTCCATCTTCAGCTTATGGTGAGGCTTTCACAGTTGTTTCAGCAGAGGTTTTGTACACAAGCTCTAAATGCTACAGCCTGCTAGTTACACAGAACTCACAAACTATTATAGGGATCTGGCCTCCTGATCTTGCCAGACTGCTAGGAGGCCGGGAAGTATGTGAAACATTTTAACAAACATACATGTGCCTGCCATAGGCTATTATAAAGAAAGTAGTTACTCAGGTAGGTAAAATGTCCACTATATCCTGGGACCCTAAACAGTGTTTAAAATGTTAATATACAAAAATGCAACTAAAGTTTGAAACTACCCACTCTATGAAATGTTTTTTGCCTGAGTTTGACTTGCTTTTATTTAACATAATTCATGAGTTTGTGAAACCACTGACTTTAAAAGTAATTTCTAGAGTATAACCCATTTATAGGCTATAACTACACTGCTAAGTTAGTCATTTGCTAATAGCTAGATTCCATGGATATTTTAGGTACCTGTTTTATTATTTCTTTGACAAATTGTTTTCTGTCTTCTTAGAACATCTTTAAAAAAAAGTCATCTTTGGTGAAATACTATCTTAGGTTTTCTGGGTTATGTATATCAGTAGTTGGTAAAATTTTTTAAATAGAGTACCACATGATAAATAGCTTAGGCTTTGTGGGCCATATGCCACAACTTCACAATTCTGCCATCTTTCACCTCTGTTGTTGTGCAAAAGTGGCCATAGACTGCTCCATACGCTCATTCACGGATGAGTGTGGTGTGTTCCAATAAAATGTTACTTGCAAAAATCGGCGATGGTGGCGGGCACCTGTAGTCCCAGCTATTAGGGAGGCTGAGGCAAGAGAATCGCCTAAGCCCAAGAGCTGGAGGTTGCTGTGAGCTGTGTGACGCCATGGCACTCTACCAAGGGCAATAAAGTGAGATTCTGTCTCTACCAAAAAGAAAAAAAAAAAATAGGCGATGGGCTATAGTTTGTTTGCCTCTCATCTTCCTGGTTATTACCCTTATTCATCATCTCAAGCAATTTGCCTTCCTTCTCTGTTAAATATATGTGTAGTATCTCTAAATTACTGTTAGCCACCTTCTCATTTTATACTTCTTGTGTAGCCTCATTCATGTTTGTTATTTTAACTGTTTCAAGTGTTGGAATCAGATTTGTGGTAGGTTTTGGCTTTGCCTGTTCCTAGCTTGGTTACTTAATGTGTCTGCGTTGTTAAATTAAGGCTAGTAATACTTGCTTGGAATTGTTATACGCGTATGATTACATGTATATATAAGGAAGTTAGCATAAAGATCGGCAAGTAATACATGGTTGATAAATGGTACCTCCTGTTGTTTTGTTAATCATCTTCACACATGTTGACTCTGGCATCTGTATCTGGATCCCAGAAGTTTCTTTAGAGTTCCAGTTTTTATCACGTATCTCTATTGGACATTTTAATTTAGTTGTTCTATACTGTCAGTTATGAAGCATTCAGCTGCAGGTAACAGAGTTTTCTTACATACTGAGAAGCTTGAAAGCAAAGAACTCTAGAGCTCACTGGTATGAGTATTTTCATGAATCTCTTGGTCATCTTCTTCATGGCTGCAAGATATTGCAGTTGCTTCAAGCATCCTGTTCTCACAGATCTGTATCCAAAGCATTAAAAAGGTGGGAAGAAGAAGGGTCTTACCTTTGTGTAATATTGTTTTCCTTTTATTTATAAAAGTTACCATTAAAAAAAGCTAATTAGGAAGTAGAATTTATAGGACTTGAACACTTTAAGGTGGGAAAAATTTGAGGAAGTATAAGATGGCAGATAAATTTTTGCCTTAAATGTTCATAAGCCATAAAATTCACTCTTTTAAAGTAGTGTTTTTAAGTACATTTACAGTTGTGCAACCATCACTGCTATCAAATTTTAGAACATTTTCATCAGCCCCAAAAGAAACCCTGTACCCATTAGCAGTCACTTCCTCTTCCCCCATGCACCAGCAACCACTAATCTATTATCTGTCTTTGTGAATTTGCCTATTCTAATAAACTCCTCTATTCATCATATTTTGTCCATCTTCCTTTTAGAATTCTTATTTAGAAAGGACTGTAGGTCATGCACAATCACTAGTGTGCTAGCTATGACTCATCCTTTTCTTTCTGTTTGTCTAGTACCTGAAATAATTAAAGCATAGCTATAGTAGCTTTGCTGATATTTGCGTCAGTTAATAAATTAATTCATTTATAGCATTGAGTTTTCATAGTATTTCAGGTAACCATAATTAAGAAACACTGGTTAAGAGTAGTTTAGAGTTCCTTAATGCAAGATGTCAGCAACATTGAACCCATTCCTAGTTATTCATAAATTACTTTTTTTTTCTTTTTTGTCTTTGCTCATGCCTTTGCTCAAGATCTTCCTCTATTTAGATCCCACCTCGTGCATTCCTACCCATCAGGGCTTTCTAGTTGTTTAATACACTTCCTTAGGCTCAGTCAGGGAATCAGAAAATTTCACCTTAACCACCTGTCTTAAGGAAACCTTCTCTACAGAACTCTCTATTGTTCTTACCATATTGTGTTTTATAAAAGTGTCTGTGCATTTGATTTCACCTGTAAAAAATGTTTTTAATATATCTACACAGTTATTTATAAATTATGTGCTTATGCTATGTAGTGATGTATTAGATAGTAATAAGTCTTTTGATTAAAAAAATACATAAATGTGAGGCGTAATGCTTTCATCCAGTACTTTATTTTACAACCAGTGATAACTATGAGTTTCTTGATGGCAGGCACTCAATAAAATATTGATCTGAACTCTTTTCTTAGTGTCTTGCTTATTCTTTATCCACTTCTCATTGGAGGTTAGGTCTTCCTTTTTGTGTATATCTTTATTATAGTACTTTCCATGCTGTATATGATAATTATTGGTATACATTTATATTCTTTCAATAGCAGATAAGTCTCTTGAGGATGAGTTCTCTTCTCATTTCTGATATTCCCAGTAGCTTGTGCAGTGCCTATCACATACTAAACAGTTGTTTAAAATGAATAAAGTGAATTAAGTGGAATGCACTGTTATTAACCTGAGAATGATTAAGATAATGATTCTTTTATAAGATTTATTTAAAAGATAGAAGGGCTAGTCTACTTTTGATTTTGCTAAGGTGAAATAAGGTAGTATTATATTTTAAGGACAGTTAAGCACAGACATGGATATAGACAAAGGCTGTTGTAAGTCAGAATGTAATTCATTCGCCTAGAAAAGGGAAGGTTAAGGAGCCACATGATGATTTTCATATAAAAGTAGAGTTATAGAGGGTGGTGACCGAGTGTTCTTTTATACTCTTTAAGAGTAAGCATCTACTTACATTTTACCTTGGTTAATATTAAAGCCCCCCATTTGAGAAAACAAAAGAGTTTTGGTATCTCTTTGAAATGTGTCTTTTTGCCATGACTCAGTCCCACATACTGAGTATATTCATCCTTCTGTATCCAAGGGGGATCGTTTCCAGGTACCCCATGGATACCAAAACCATTAAGGGTGTGGACCCTTAATTTTCTAATACAGTGTTTGCATATAACCTGCATACATCCTCCTGTATACTTTAAATCATCTCTAGATTACTTATAATACCAAATTCATCACTGTTAATGAATATCTGTTACACTGGTTTTCATTTGTATTATTTTTATTGTTCTGTTATTTACTTATTTGAATAATTTTGACCTGTGGTTGGTTGAAAACTGTTGATGCAGAACCTTGGGATAATGGAAGGTCAATTTTACTTTGTTTCTCCTATTCTTTCTCTTACCTTTTTGTCTTATTCGAGAGCATAGTCAACTAAATTATTTTGATTATACTCATATAAATACTGAAATAAACTTTCTTTCTATAGGCATATAGAAAGGCATGTATAGGTAGTATTTTAAGAAGAAAATGTAAGTAATGATCATATTATGATGTTTGTAGAATAAATCATATTGCTGTCTTAATTGTTTTATATCATGAAATTATTTGTTTAATGAAATTGGGAAGTATAAGAATATTTCAATTTCAGCAACAGCATTTTTTATAAATTAAAAAAAATCTTCTTCCTATAGAAATCTGGTTAAGAAGTACTGTCCTAAACGTTCATCCAAAGATGAAGAGCCAAGGTAAATTATATGCCTGTTTCTTATCATATTAAGTAATTTAAAAATATTTTTTGTTATTTAGTAAAATAAATATATTGTTAGCTTCTTGAAGATTGTTACAAAGTGTGTTTTTATTAAAAAATTATTTATGAAAATGGGAATTACAATTTATCTGAAGATAAATTTTTTAGTGGGCTTAGGCAACAGTTTTCTAGAATAGTTGAAGTGTGGGTTTCTGAGTAAAATATAGGTTAGGACTCCACTTGTCTCCAGAAAAAAGGAGTATTTTTTTCATGCTTTATTTTCTAGTTGTCAGCTTGTTAGAGTCCTGCTCTCACTTTTATAGGTAGTAAAACAATTTGGCTGATTAGATTAAAGGGATAATGAAAAGATTTTTTAAGGTCATTTTTAAACTCTGAATAAAAAGGTTAGGAATCACCTATGAACTTTTTGGCAGTCTTAAACAGGAATATTGGATGACTGTAAAATGTAGAAACAAAAAGAGACTAGACTTAAACAAGCAAACAACTTTGTATATAATTGTTGGGATTCTTAGATTTAGTTTTAATGGAGTCCTATCTGAACTGTCAGTCTTTAGCTGTAAGAAAATGTTCCACGATGTGTTCAAAGTAGATACATACATTTTAATGCAGTGATTCTTTCTGTTTCTCTCCTTCCCTCCACACATATTTTTACCCTTATTTTTGACCCTTCTATCTCCCTTTGGTGCAAACCATATGGCACATGACTCACTTCCATTCAGGATGTGGGCAGGCATACAGGCAGCTGTGTCCAGAGCTGATAGCAAAGTTGTTCTGTAGATCAGCCATCGAGATGCATTTGAGTGGTATGATTGGCAGGTTCTGTCCTCGAGAGCAAGCACATCATCTCTGCAACAGGTTCAGCTGCCAAGCCTAGGAATGCAACCAAGTTCATTCCCAAGCTCAGGCCAGTCATTTGGCAACTTAAGAGATTCCAGTATGCCAAAAGAGCCTGCAGGTAGTATTCTTATTATTTTTTGACCCCAAATATCCCTTTACTAATAAATTACAGACTACTTGAAAATATACAAATGTGTACAATTTGAACTTAATGCAGGATTCTTTCCTTATGAAGTTATAGACCTCATAGCTGAGATTTAGGTTGGATATGTTAACATCCATCAAGTGTTAGGCTTAATCCATACCTTACCAAAAACATGTGTAATGAAGATAAAAATAAATCTGACCATTTTAAAATATGTTTTTGCCAGGTTTACGTCGTGTGTAGCCTTTTTTAACATCCTTAATGAGTTAAATGACTATGCGGGACAGCGAGAAGTAGTAGCAGAAGAAATGGCACACAGAGTGTATGGCGAATTAATGAGATATGCTCATGATCTGAAAACTGAAAGAAAAATGGTAAGTCTTACAATTTTAATCCAGTTACAATATAGATGAAATGTTTTCGCAGAAATAATTCTTTTGTTTTAAAAATGTAGGTTGGCATAAACTGATTTTCTATTTCACTAAGTTTCTTCTAGCTGAAAATTATCACAGGGTAGATACTCTTATTAATTTATAATCCCTTTGGATTTAAGACCAAAATTTGGCGAACTATAGACTACTGCCTGTTTTTGTTCCCTAGTTTCCACAAACTAAGAATGGTTTTTATATTTTTAGATGGTTGAAAAAAAATTGAAAGAATGACATTTTATGGCATGTGAAAGTTATGTGAAATTTAAATTTCATTTTCATAATTAAAATTTAATGGAGCCAGAACCATATTCACCGACTTACATATTGCATATGGCTGCTTTTGCATATTCATCATCAGCAGAGTTGAGTGTTTATGACAGAGGAACTGTGGCTTGCAAAGCCTAAAATACGTGCATGTTTATCATTTGACCCTTTGTAGAAAATATCAACCCCTAGTTAAGACAGTCATTATTTTCCTAGACATTGTATCTATTTTTTTCTTTAAGACAGAAGTCTCTGTTGCCTTCCGTAGAGTGCTGCAGCATCACAGCTCACAGCAACCTCAAACTTTTGGGCTTAAGGGATTCTCTTGCCTCAGCCTCCCAAGTAACTGGGACTATAGGCACCCGCCACAATGCCTGGCTAATTTTTTGTTGCAGTTGTCATTGTTGTTTAGCTGGTCTGGGCCAGGTTTGAACCTGCCATTGTTGGTGTATGTGGCTGGTTCTGTAATCACTGTGCTACAGGTGCTGAGCCAGACATTGTATCTGTTTTGAAGGTTATAAAGTATTAAAATAATATCCTATAAAATGCATTTTAGAGAGTTCTTCTTTTTCTTGCTAGGTCATTCTAGATTTTGGTAAAGTTATATAATTAATGTTTCAAAAAAATAAATAGCCTTTTGAGGACTTTAGACTTTATTTCATATTTAAATTTAATTATTTTTGTTTGCTTTGTCTTATTTTTTGTTGGTGATTATAATCTTTAGCATCTCCAAGAAGGACGAAAAGCTCAACAATACCTTGACATGTGCTGGAAACAGATGGATAATGTGAGTTATAATATTTCATGATCAGCATAAAATTTTGTTGACTAGATTAGCCCTAAATTCTGTTATACTTCATATCTGTTTGAGTTTAATGTTTCTCAGTGTATTATTCATAATTTGACATGGGTTTTGTTGTGTAATAGCCAATAAATTGTAAATGGAGGATGTGAAATCATTTTGTTATTTATCTTACATCTTTTCTGTATAAGTCTATGCTTAAATGTGAATCTTTATATCATTGTGAACATTTAGGGAGATTGTTTTTGACTTTATGGAAGTTGCTGTACAGTATTAATAGAGGAGAGAAATAATAGGGCAACAGTGATAATAATATCTTAGAAGACCCCTGACTGAGAGAACCAAGAGTTTATTTCTGCCTCTTTCTTAGCACTTGATTTTTCTTGACTTCATGTTTAGCATATGAAAAATGAAGTGAATGGACTAGATTATATGAGTTTTTCTTCCAGTTCAGTGATCCTATAATTCTATTTATTTTTATTGTTTTAAGACAGGGCCTCACTTTGTCCCCTGGGTAAGAGTGTAGTGGCATCATCATAACTCATAGCAGCCTCAAATTCCTGGGCTCAAGGGATCCTCCTGCTTCAACTTCCCGGGTAGCTTGGACTGTAGGAGCTCACCACCATGCCCGGCTGCTTTTTTCTAGGGTCTCCATCTTAGGCTGTGATTCTGTAACTGCTCCTAATATTAGCCTGTGATTCTGTAAATGCTCCTAATATTAGCCTGCTAGTCCAGAGACCATCCTGTTGTAGGAAATAAAATAGTTGTAGGGCAAAATTATAAAAACATAATAATCATTTACTTTAAAATGTTTCCAAGGTATTTGCTAATGTAGTTTGTATTAAATGTTCTGATGTATAGTAATTTGAAAAATAAGATGTCTACATTGAGCATTGTAGTTACCTTTACATAAAACGCTCTATTAAATGATGTTCTGTAGTTGAAGATATTCTTTTTAACTCTTTGATTATCATACAATTTGTTCTTTACCAGCATATTTCTTTAATGGACATGGAATTCCTTAAAATTTATGCTGAAGAGAGTTTTTATGTTAAATTAATCAAGTTAGTCCTTAGAAAAAGGACTTTGATAAGTAAAAAATCCTCATCCATATGATTTCACTGTTTTTAGCTTTTCTTTCCTTTTTAGTAACTCAGAGTTTTTAAAACTTAAAGTTCTCTTTTTTTTTTTTCTTTCTGTTTTCATTTTTGTTTAGATTTTCTTTCTAAGTGGTTTTAGCCAGAATTTCAGGGAGTATTTGTGTTGGTTAAACTTTCCATTCCTTAACTAGAATCTTTAATATCTGCTACCTAATGAGTGTGTACAGTGTGTGTTTTCATTTGTACAAAATAACAGACGCCTGCATTCATGAGTCATATGAGTCATGGGCTCTTTTGAAAATTGGTTTTGACGCAAATCATTCTTGTTAATATGTGCTGACTTGTCTTTAGAACCATTGGCCGTTAATAAACAAAAGTTATAGAGGTCATATGTAAGAAAGAAGCATCAAAAATGCAGGAGACGGCTTGGTGCCTATAGCACAGTGGTTATGGCACCAGCCACATAAACCCAGGCTGGCAGGTTTTGAACTTGGCCCAGGTCAGCTAGACAACAATGATAACTGCAACAAGAAAAATAGCTGGGTGTTGTAGCAGGCACCTGTAGTCCCAACTACTTGGGAGTCTGAGGCAAGAGAATTGCTTAATCCCAAGAGTTTGAGGTTGCTGTGAGCTGTGATACTATGGCACACTACCCAGGGTGACAAAGTAAGGCTATCTCAAAAAAAAAAAATGCAGGAGAGATTTCTCTTATTCGTTCACAATACTATGAGAAAAAGGTAAGTGTCACTCTACTTGTGTTTATCTAATGTATCCTTGATATGTATGTACCCTGGAGGTACAAAAGTGAATATGACATGGTTCTTACCAGTCTAGTGAGGGAGACTGACGAATATAATTTCTATTTAATATGTAGAAGCAAATGTAGGATTCCATTTCCTAATTCATGCCTTCCTGTTAGTCAAGAAAATGAAATTATAGAATTCCTAACATGTTTGAATAATTGAGAAGAGATAGAAAGAACTGGTTGAATCAGATTGAATTAGTGACAGAATATTAAAAATTGAGGAAAAAGTTTAAAAGACAGCTATTGACCCCAGGATTAATAAAGTAAATGTCAGGCAGCACTGACATTTAAAGTGAAGACAGAAGAACCTGTTAAGGAGATTTGGTCAGAGAGTAGAAGATAGAAGCATCAAAGAGATGCCAGGGCATACAAATTTATAAGAGCAGAGCTCAGAAATGGGGCAGTTCAGCAGCTCAGTGATGCCACCCAGGCTGCATTTCCTTTGCATTTGCCCACTGTGCCATTTGACCATGTTGGCTTTTTTTCATCAGTCTTGTCTCCTTATGGTCAACTGTTGGCTTAAGCACCCAAACACCAAAATTCTCATTCAGCTGCATCTAAAGGCAGGAAAAAGGCAGCATTTCTCTTCTGTCTCTTTTTATCAGAGAAGGAAAACTTTCCCAGAAAACCCCTAGCAGGATTAGATTATTTGCCCCAGCTATGGGGAGTCTGGGACAGCAAGTAACAGCTATTTTCAGCTTCTATACTGGGAGGCATGCTCTGCTCAGCAAGAATGGGTGAGTAGTAGTGGCTCTTAGTAGCCTGGCACATAAAGGGTGAAGAAGAAAAGATGCTTTTCTAGAATATATTTCTATATTGCATAATGATACTTTTTTTCAGGGAAGGAGTATTTTTTTATATTATACTAGGAAGGAAGGAAATTATAATAGGTGTTTTCTACAAATAATACATCTAATATAAAAGTACTTTTATAATAAACAGCCTCAATTTGTACCAAAATTATCAGTCCTATCCTACTCAATTTGAAAACTCAGCTCAGATCTGGGTTTCAGACAGTTAAATGTAGAAATTCAACATTAATTTTCATAGGAAAGTGACATTCCGTATACTATAAATATTCAGATTTTTTAAAAACTTAAGATCCCAAGGAACATATTCTAGTATTTTTTGTGCTTTGAGTAAGTTGTTAGTATCTCATTTGCTGTTTTGTACTGATCAGAATACCTATACTAAGACTTAACATTTAAAGAAATTTGTAAAAAATTTTGGAGCACATTTATTTTGATGAAAGTTACAGGTATATCTGGTTCTAACTGAACCAGACAAACTGAACTGACTTAGAATACTTTTTGTTACAAATACCTAGATATAATAGCTATCTTTAAAATTATGTTTCACACTCTTAGTTGCATGAAAAAAAAAAGATAATCTCTGACTGCTGGTAACCTAAGGGTGCATAAAGCTAGAACAATAGGTATTTGAGCTGATACTGTGGTATTGGAAAAATGAGGGCAAGGGTTTTAATACTCACACAGGGACAGAGATTCAGAGATTAGGTTTTAGTTCTATATGCTTTGGGGAGTGGGAACTATAACTCTTGTTATAAAATTTGAAATTCTGGAGGACTAAAACTTTAGGGAAAGGTGGATTATAAGAATTCTGTCCATTGGCCAAAAGAGGCATCAAAGAAACTTACCTCTGTCTGAGGGTCAAAGAAAGAAAAGTATACTATGAGAAATTTAAACCTGGGTGGCACCTGTGGCTCAGTGGGTAGGGCGCCGGCCCCATATACCAAGGGTGGCAGGTTCGAATCCAGTCCTGGCCAGCCAAAACAGCAGTGGCAACTGCAACAAAAAATAGCCAGGTGTTGCGGCAGGCGCCGATACTCCTAGCTACTTGGGAGGCTGAGGCAAGAGAATCACTCAAGCCCAGGAATTGAAGGTTGCTGTGAGCTGTGACGATATGGCACTCTACTGAGGACAACAGAGTAAGACTGTCTCAAAAAAAAAAAAAAGAAAGAAAGAAAGAAATTTAAACCTTTAGATCTTGTTGTCATAAGGTTTGAGATGAAAATTTACACCCTTGTGATTGTTTGATAATCCCTAAAATAAGAAATTAACATTGTAACTGGTTCTAAAAAGGAAATTAAGTAAATACAAAATGCTGAGATCCCTTGCTTTCTTTTTCTGAGCAATTCTCAGGATATAGGTTGCAAGACATTTATTTTATAGGTAAAAAATTATAGGAGTCATTCCTGCAGTATCTACTCAGCTAGAGATACTGATATCAAGGCTTTTCCAAAGAAACTTCCTACCTGGGAAATACCATAATCCTCAAGCACCCCCTCTGAGCTTTCAATTGGCTTTTAAAATAAAAACAGCCAAAGTTTTGGTCTGGCATCTAATGTGAAAATAAAACACTCATAAATGTTATTAATATTCTCAAAGGGAAAAGAGAAAATATATCCATGAAATAGGGTACTACTAACATATCAGCTGCCACATGAGTTTCAGTTAACTCACCTAGTAAAGAGCCTGGGGCTTGCTTTCTTTTGGTGGCAATGTGTTTAAAAAGGAACATATAGGCTGAGCGTGGTGATTCATGCCTGTAATGCTAGCGCTCTGGAAGGCTGAGGCAGGTAGATTGCTTGAGCTGAGGAGTTTGAGACCAACCTGAGCAAGAAGGAGACCCCATCTCTAAAAATAGCCAGGTGTTGTGGTAAGTGCCTGTAGTTGCAGCTACTCGGGAGCCTGAGGCAAGGGGATCACTTGAGCCTAAGAGTTTGAGGTTGCTGTGAGCTTTGATGCAACAGCACTCTATAGAGGACAACAAAGTGAAGCTCTTATCTCAAAAAAAAAAAAAAAAAAAAAAAAAGGAACATATAAAGATCAAAAAACAAGTTTTGGGTAGCAGAAAAGAAAAACTTGCTAGCAAAAATAACAGATAAAAGTAGAAGAAATCTCTCAGAAAATAGAGCAACATGGCAGAAACTTAAAATATGAAAGAAAATATTATGTAAGAACATAAGAGGGCTCATCCAATAGGTTCATTTTCAAATATCATCCTAAAAAAGAGAAAACATAGAAATGGACAAAAATAAGTAAAGAAGATTTTCCAGATGGAAAGAATTTCCAAATGACATGAGTTTCCAGATGGAAAGGATTTACCAGGTGTCCACAGCAGTGGATCCAAGTTAAAACATGTCATCGTGGGTATATAAATAATATGGTTTGATAGAAGAAATAAGACCTAGTGTAAGGCAGGTCAGTAGGTTGACTGACTATAGGTTATAATAATCTATTGTACATATCAAAATAGCTAGAAGGGAATAATTCAAATGTTTCTAGCGTAAAGAAGAGACATATTTAAAGTGATGAACATCCCAAGCACACTGATTTGATATTTATAAATCATATGTATTAAATTGTATGTACCCTGAAACTATGTACACTTGTGCATCATTAAAAAATAATTTAAAAATACAAATATTCCTGGAATTTTATGATAGGGAGAGAAGAGTCTACCAGTTTCCAGAGAGAAAAAACAAACATACTTTATACTATAGATCAGGAATCAGAGTGAGCTTGGACAGCTACACAGAAAGCCAGAAGGTAGTGAAGCAATACTTTTACAGATTTGAAGGAAAATTGTTGTCAACGTAGAGTTCTGTATCCAGCCAGATTTTATCAGTTCAAAGTGATAGTTAGGGCATATTTAGCCATGGAGACTCAAAAAATTATCTCTTATAAACCTTTTTTTGGGAAGCTACTGCTGAATGTATTCTTGCAAAATGAGGAAGTGAATGATGAAGGGGAAAGTATGAGACTAGGAAATTGGAGGTAAATAGGAGATCCAAGTAGAAAGAGAGGTGAAAGAAATCCTCAAGTTAGTGGGTGAGAAAAATCCCAAGGTAACAGCTATAAATTAGACCTGGTTAACTGAAAATGAGCTCAAACTTTAACACGTTAGAGCATGAAAATAAAATTGGGAGCATAAAAATAAATTTGGGAGCATGAAAATAAAATTGATAAAATTCCTATTATGTTAGAATTAACTGTGGAGAGATTTAAGGAATTAGGGGAAGAATGGGGTTGAATTAGAGATCAGTACATTGAAAACTAAGCAAATTAAGAAAAAGCATGTATTAAAGTAAACAGGAAAGAAAATATACATTACATGGCTTAGTTGGGAATAGCTT
This sequence comes from Perodicticus potto, assembly GCA_963574655.1. Taxonomy (NCBI): domain Eukaryota; kingdom Metazoa; phylum Chordata; class Mammalia; order Primates; family Lorisidae; genus Perodicticus; species Perodicticus potto. The sequence goes on from CAUYRH010054499.1 coordinate 16,974, forward strand.
TTACAAAGTCATAGTAATTGAATTAAGTAAAATAAAAAAGATTTTAGTCTGGGCTGATGGCCTTCTGTTATCTGGTCTGAAAAGTCTTCTGCGATGTTTGTAATAAACAATATGAAACTACTTTGGAAGGACACTCCAACATCTCAAACTACTTTGGGGTTCCATTAAAAAAAGTATAAAAACAGACAATCACCAAAACCAATCTACTAAATAAAAAACTCCAAACCAAAAACGTCCAGCTGAAGATGAATTTATAATAAATAATTACAAAAGACACATTTTTAGTTGAGATGAGATATATAATAAATACTAAACATTAACCCAGACATGACTGTGTTGTTTTTTCTTCATAGTCTATAACTAATGCCTAATATTGATAAAGCACATAGACTGGTTGTAATAGTGAAATTTATTTTCTAATTTAGAAAGGACAAATTTTACTAACAGTATGCAGTCCATTTCTACTAATGCAAAGTGCCAGTATTTTAAAGTTATTTCTTACAAGGGGCAAATCTAATTTTGTTTTCTGATATTTTAATTTTTTTAACAGAGTAAAAAGAAATTTGAAAGAGAATGTAGAGAGGCAGAAAAAGCGCAACAGAGTTACGAAAGATTGGATAATGATACGAATGCAACTAAGGCAGATGTTGAAAAGGTAAGAAATACTGCGAACCAACTTTGATAACAAAATACTATTACTTATGTATGGAAAGGAGTGGTACTCTGTAAGTGCTTTTTATCATGTTAAGAGATATGCTGTAAGTGCTTTTTCTCTTTTGATTACAAGCATACTGTTTTAAGCTATAATGCTGTTGTTTATTTTTAACCTGGATTTGATAGAGACTTTATTTGAACAGATTATGGGTATGGGAAATATAATAAGGGAGGAAAAATATTGCAATAAGGAGACCACTTTGACCATAGATCTCCAAGTGTCTCCTTAAATTTAGATAATGTAATAGTTTGAAAAGGTCAGGCCACTTCTTACTCTCTTGACATGAGGTATTAACTTCTCCATTGATAAAATCTAGTTTTAATATAATTTTAGGACAATGAATTGCTATGATTTTATTTTTGTTCTTGGTAATGATTTGGACCAATTTGTCTCTAGGCCAAACAGCAGTTGAATCTGCGTACACATATGGCTGATGAGAACAAAAATGAATATGCTGCACAATTACAAAATTTTAATGGAGAACAGCACAAACATTTCTATGTGGTGATTCCTCAGATTTACAAGGTAAGTTTTAGATATTTGAATTTAATCTGGTTTTAAAATTGAAAGAACTAGTCTTTAAATGTAGCAGTTAACTTAAATCTTAGACCTCAGAATCTTTCTAGATTCACTAGTCATCAAGATTGACAGTAAGATTTTTCTGATTATAGATTTGAAAGGCATATTTTTCTTCACTTTTAAATCACAAATATTCATACACTTTATTATTAGTGTTATAAGCAGTACAATAAAACAATGACATTTTTGAGATAAATTTAAATACTATATCATTAAGTATTTTGATATGACAAGAGGAATTCATTAAAATTGTATAGTGTAATCTGCTTACTTAGAATTGGGATGTAGCTTTTTGATACCAAACCAATTTTATAAAATGTTTGTTACCCTGGTTTTTGCCTGCTTATCTTGCTGACTCTATAATTCAGCATAATTCAGGCCATGAGCTTGCTTATAAAATCCTATTCATCATCATCTGACGATAACAGTTGCCAAACAACCTCAGGTAAAGATCCCAGAATTTATATGAGGATTAAATTATGTTACTGCCTTTTTTTTTTTTTTTAAAGAAAGGAAATTAGAGAAAAAGAATATAGTAAAACAGTGTTGAATGAAATAGTATCTGAGAGCAGAGCTTATATGGAAAGAATGTCAGTCCAAGTATTCTTTTTTCTTCTTTGTAAAGTAAGTTAGAGGTATAAAGTAGCATATTGAGAGTTGGTGGACTAGAGTCAGTATCAGATTCTGGTCATTTAATCCAGAGAGTCAAGGCTGTCAGTCCTTATTCTGTGGTGTTTTTCTAGGCTTACCAGCTAAGTCTTCCTATTTTAGGGAGCCTGAGTTAGGAGATCAGCTACTGTTTGTGCTTTGGGACCTGATAACTGTGTTTGGATTTTTTTATGGAGCAGTCTTGCCATTATGTGATGCTGGGAGCATTTCCTTTGTAAAAAATGCAAGTCTTAAACTCTCCTGGCTCAGCACCCGTAGCACAGTGGTTACAACAACAGCCACATACACTGAGGCTGGCGGGTTCAAACCCAGCCCAGGCCAGCTAAACAACAATGACAACTGCAACAAAAAATAGCCAGGCATTGTGGCGGGCACCTGTGGTCCCAGCTACTTGGGAGGCTGAGGCAAGAGAATGGCTTACGCCCAAGAGTTTGAGGTTGCTGTGAGCTGTGACAATACGGCACTCTACCGAGGGTGACAAAGTGAGACTCTGTGTCCAAAACAGACCAACAAACAAACTCTCCTGCATTGGGAAGTAGAAAAGTGGTATAAAGCTGTGGGAGTCTGGGGACTTGAGCTGTGTAGCTGCTTCCTAGGAAAGAAAAAGGCCAATGTTGGCAAATAAGAGGCGTCAAAAATGCCTTTAAATAAATCCGACTTCATGTGACCCACTATATTTCCTAGTGGCATGTGGGCATTCTGTATATGTGCCACTTGGACTTTGTGGCTTCTTATTTTTTCTTTTGTGTTCCTGATTCTAGAGTTGTAGACTAGTAGGCCTGGTACCTGTTATTGAGCAGTCAACTGTAACTCTTGTTTCAGTCATGTCTTACGAAAGCACTCTGAACTGACATAAAGGGCCAGGAGTCTCAGACTTGCATATGTTAGAGGCCAGTTGCTTAAAAAAATTGGTGCTAGAATTTTGTCTTCAAATGAAATTTTTCTTGGCAGCATAAACAAGAACTGCTCAAGTTAAAGGTAAAAGGTTAGAGGCCAGGCTTTGGTGGCTCATGCCTATAATCCTAGTACTCTGAGGCTGAGGCAAGAAGACCCCTTGAGCTCAGGAGTTCAAGATCAGCCTGAGCAAAAGTAAGACCCTGTCTCTACTAAAAATAGAAAAATTAGCTGGGTGTCATGGTGGGTGCCTGTAGTCTTAGGTACTTGAGAGGCTGAGATAAGAAGTTTGCTTGAACCCAGGAGTTTGAGGTGCTATGAGGTAGGCTGACGCCATGGCACTCTAGCTCAGGACAACAGAGTGAGATTCTGTCTCAAAGAAAATAAAAGAATAAAAGGTAGGAAGTGGTATGGGACAAAGAGCTGGTAGGCAATAAGGGGTTATTTTATTTTTTCATTTTATTTATTTTTTTGAGACCAAGTCATGCTCTGTTGCTCATGCTGTAGTGCAGTGGCATGATCATAGATCACTGTAACTTTGAACTCCTGAGCTTTCTTCAGCCTCCTCTGAGTTGCTAGGACTATAGGTATTCACCATCATGCCCACCTCATTTCTTATCTTTCTATAGATTGCTTTGTTGCCTTGGCTGGTCTTGAACTTCAGTCATTCCAAAGTGTTAGGACTACAGGTATGAGCTTCTGCAGGTCCAGGGTCCTTTTAGAAGGCCAGAACACCAGTGTCATCTGGTTTTAGGATGTAACTAAAAGGCTTGATGTGTTTTTGTTTTTTCTTTTCTGTTAGGCAAACCTCAGGTTCTAAGTATTGTGAATCAGTAACACTTGTTAAAAGATATTACCGATAACATTGTATATTAGGGTAGAAATCTTCAATGAATTTTTGGGGGAAATCACTGATTTTGTTAGAATGATCAGAAAATTCAGTTCCCCCCCCCCCTTTTTTTAATTCCTGATTATTAGCAACTACAAGAAATGGATGAACGGAGGACTCTTAAACTCAGTGAGTGTTACAGAGGCTTTGCAGACTCCGAACGCAAAGTTATTCCTATCATTTCAAAGTGTTTGGAAGGAATGATTCTTGCAGCAAAATCAGTTGATGAACGGAGAGTAAGTGCTATTTATCTTTGAATAAATCTATATGGTTTAGATGTGCAGTTTAAGTTAGTGAAATGAGTTGGGAAATGGGTACTCTGATGTGTAGTTGGTTCTAAATACTGTAGAAAGAAGTCTTACAATACTGTTAGATTCCTTTGGAGTCTTAGCAACCATTCTAAATGCTAAAATTCTGATTCTTTGAAAAAAAAGAATTCTAATTCTCTGTTTCTCCCACTAACTTTTCATTTTTGACCCAAGAGTATAAAGACCTGTGAACTGAGTGTCAAAATGTGTTGCATGAAGTCTTGTGAAGGTCAGAGAAGAACACAGTCAGACGGATCTAGGGCTGTCAGAGCTGCCTTTAATGCAGGGTCGGCAGTCGTGCTAGATCAAGAAACAGAAGTGTGTGCAGTGGTGAGGAGGGAGGGCAGCGGAAACATCATAATCCTCCTCCCCTGGAGGAGTTACATCTCATCTCCTTGTATCTTGATTAAGGTGTAGCAGAATCGTGTATCTATCTGGTCATTTCTCAGGAAATGTGGAGTGGTCAAAGAGCATGGTTGGCAGAGACTGAGGACATGATTGAAGAGCAAGAGAGGAGACCTGGTGTTTGGGGAGTGGACTGTGTACCACATGTTCTAGTCTCCACAGAAAGCCTCTGAAATAGATGTTATGGTACTGAGGATTCTATCTGTAACTAATAGATTCTTACTTAAATTTGGAAAAGAAAAGAGAATTTTTGGCTTATTTAATTAGGACTTGCGAAGGGCATTTAATTATTTCAGCATGGCTGTATCCAAGATTGTGCAATGTAGTTGAGTTCCTCCTCTTTCCTCCCTCTGCTTACCTTTTAGCAAATGATTGCTGAGGGTAGCATTAGTGACAAAAATAAGTATGACTTTTGACTAAGGTGGGCAAAATATGCTATTAACAGAAATAGGGAATAAGAAGAGAGGCGGTTCAGGGTGGGGAGGAGTGTGTGGAAATGAAGTATTCCATTTGAAAATGATGAGTTTAAAACAGTAAAACATTTAGAGGTATTATATCTAAAAACAATATAATATTTATGTGAGTTTCAGATTTTTAGGTAAATCCTATTAAATTTTGTATTTTCATACTTGCTTTTTGTACTTAGTATTGTTTGTGACATCTTTCCCTTTTGCTGTCTCTTAACACTCTGTGGCATGTATTTAAAATGTTTTATTTATTGTTTTTCCTGTTGGATGAAAGAAAGCCGTTCTACTTCATCCCTCCACTCTCTTTTATGATTAGAAGCTCTTTCCTTGCTCTGCAGATCAACTTCTTTGTAGACATCCCTTAAAGCAAAATACCTTTTACCTTTGAAACTTCTCAGAATTTGTACTTGATTATTCTCTTTCTGTATTCCTTTTGTCAGTTAAGTCTTTCTTATCAGCTAACTAGTCTTCAGATAAATTTCAGGGGGTTGAATCAATAAGTAAACATTAAGTGGTAATTTTTAAGTTACTCTGTTTTTCAATTGGGATTAAAATACTTAGGGTTTATTACAAGTTCACAGGAAGAAATTAATCACTTAAATTATTACTGTAGAATTATTTCTTTAAACTTGTTTCCTTGTATTGATTAAAGTTTTGAAAGCTAATGTAGCATTATGAGCAAATGATATGGCTTTAAAAACTTATGTTTCTTGTGTATAGGACTCTCAAATGGTGGTAGACTCCTTCAAGTCTGGTTTTGAACCCCCAGGAGACTTTCCATTTGAAGATTATAGTCAGCACATATATAGAACCATTTCTGATGGGACTATCAGTGCATCCAAACAGGAGAGTGGGAAAGTGGATGCCAAAACCACAGTAGGAAAAGCCAAGGGCAAACTGTGGCTCTTTGGAAAGAAGCCAAAGGTAAAAGTCATAAAATGCTTATATGTTAATTAAGTTTTAGTATCTCAATTATATCAATGTAGGTATTGAATGGATAATGACTTACTATTAACGGAAGATACGTATTTTCAATTTTAATGATTCCACTAACCTTTTACTTATTAGGAAACAGAGTTTTATTCTTTAATAGTAAAAATTATTTTGGGATTTAACATTTGACCACTGCTTAATATTGAGTAAGGATATTAATTTAATTGTTAATATCTAGTTAAATATATGCTTTTGAAAATCTGTTTCGTATATAGTTTCTATCAGAATTTCTAAAGATAAATGATCTAACCAAAAGACCACTAAAATTGCAGATCTCAATTGGAATGAATGGCACAGCAATAATAAATGTCTTATAGATCATACTACTGAAATTAATTTTATCATTCAAGGGACTTTTTAATGGGAATGGCTCAATGTTTTTGGCTAATTGAAGTTTTAAAAATGTCTACTTCGCTAAGAGAATCTCAACTCTTCTTGTTAGAACTCAACTTTTGACGTACTCTTATTTTAAATAGATAAATTTAGCTTCGCAGGTAAGCAGACGGAGTAGATGAGTGATTTGTTTTATCATTTAAGTGATTAATATAGCATCATCAGTAAGGAAAATAGATACTATTAAAATCTGTGCTATATTAAAGTCTATTTGATTATTTTAATTTTTTTTGATTTTGGCATATGCGTGTGGATAAAATTAAAATTTAACTGAAATTATAATTTACCTATAAGTATCTTTAAAAGCACAACTGTAAGTTAACTCATGCTTTATTCATATTAAAAATAATACTGTCCAGTCAAGAAGTTGAGAGGTGAGATCTTTTTTAGTCATATTAGAGTAGCTAGAAGACCTTGGGAATACGGAAATTTTAAAAAGAAGAAAAGAGGTGAACTAAGGATGAAGTAGAAAGTCTGAGAGGAGAGCTATGAATATAGTGAAAATTTTTTGCCTGTCTTTGATAATCATCAGTTACGATTTTCGTATTTTATGTGTGACATGAGCTATGTAGATAACTCTAGCTGTAGCTGCTGTCTTTTATCTCTTGACAAGTACATTTCAAATAAAACTAACTAGGAATCCACGGTGGTGCTAATATTCTAGAAATCAGAAGAGAATTTTTTTCTCTATATCATATTGCTTTCTCTATAATTTATGTACTCTATTTTCAATAATCTACCAGTTTATAAAAAAGTGATCAGTGAAAGTGAAATGGTACATTTTAAAAAGTAAATTTGATTTTAAAAATGATAGTGTTTGGCAAAACTATGTTTAATTTCTTATATTTTTATAGAAAACTTTGAGATATATTTTGTGGAAAGTGTGTTGCCAAAAATATAATTTTCGTTTAGGAAAAAACTATGCACATTTGGCTTATTGATTCCTTTCTTTATTTCCGTATTAGCCACAGTCCCCACCCTTAACCCCTACTAGTTTATTCACATCCAGTACTCCTAATGGGTCCCAGTTTCTCACATTCTCCATTGAGCCCGTGCATTATTGTATGAATGAAATAAAAACAGGGAAGCCCAGAATTCCTTCTTTCAGAAGCCTCAAAAGAGGGGTAAGTTTAATAATGGGTTAAAATGCATGATGGCCTATTGTGTGTGTAGTGTGGCTTTTAATACTCTCCACCCTCATTATAAGGCTCTCTCCTAAATACATAGTTTAAAAACACCACAGAATTAAGTATAGCTGCCCTCAAGTTAAAAACAACTCCTCTTTATAACATTTGACATGCTCAACCATAAAAGAATGGTATTATAAAGAGGGTGCTGGGTACAATCATATTTTAGCAATTTTTTTTTGTTTATGTGAAATCATATGTTCACCATTGTCTTGTAATGTATTTACATTTTTAAGACTTTCAGTAATTTGTCACTGGAGTTACTTTTGTAATAATTTGTCTCTAAAGCTGACTTCACTTGCCAATTTTGTAAAGTATTATTTTTTGACAATAAAACGTCAAGCTCAATTTTAATTGCCCTCTTTAACTTTTAGAAGGGTGAAGCACTGTTTCTGATACTTAAAAAATTAAAGATAGGCATGTTAAATATCAAGATTGTAGATGAAATAAAAGTATATATAGAAGGTATTTTGTAAGTTGTAAAGCATATAAAAATTAGGTATTACTGAGGAATATTTACATGTAATTTGTTTTCTTAAACTAAAGAAAAGCTATATTTTACCAGAATTTTCCCTTTCTTTTTTTTTTTTTAATTGGCTAGCCTTTGGCGTTTACTCATTCCTGAGAATACGCTACAAATGAAAATTTATGGAATAGTAAATAGAAAATACTAAACTTTGTTAGCAACAACTATTATACTAATAAATAAATTAGTGTTATTTACTACGTTAGTAAGGCTAGGTTTGATTTTAAGGATTTTTTTTTTTTTTAAAGAAGAAAGAATTTTGCTCTGTTGCCCAGACTATAGTGCAGTGGTACAATCATAGTCATTGCATCCTTGAACTCCTGAGCTCAAGTTGATCCTTCCCGAGTAGCAGTACTATAGGTGTACATCACCACACCTGGCTAATCTTTTGAAAAATTGTTTTTATAAGCAGGGTCTTGTTTGGTTGCCCAGCTGGCTTAAATGATCCCCCTACCTTGGCCTCCCCAAGTGCTGGGATTATGGGCTTGAACCCACTCACTGTGCCTGGCTGAGGGTGTGCTTTTAATATTCATATCCTATAATTTAGATTGATTTATAAGATTTGTTTGAACATTTGAAAACTTGTAAATTGATTGTAAAAATGTGTGCTAACTCTTAGTTGAGAAATCAGTCTGTCAGTGTCATAAAAAGTCTAACAGTAATGATGCTAAGTTGGGATTCTTTCTCCTTTTCCTTTTCCTCATTTTGTTTTCTTTCCTTTTCTTCTCTTTTCCTTTTTTTTTCCTCCCCTCTCTGTTTTTCTTTCTTTTTGTAGTCTTTTCTGTCTTCAAATTGCATTTTGGCTTCCTGTAGAACAAGAGATACTAGTTTAGGGCAAGATTACATTATTTATATACATAAAATAAACTTAATTGGTGTCCGTGATGTAGCAAAAATTGTTCTAGTCTTTGTCTTTTTTTTCCTGCAGTGATGCGAATCTTGCCTAATTCTGCTTGCAGATGATTAGTGATATTTTGAGAAGTCCCTGTAGGCAAGTCTGTTAAATCCACAGGCACGCCTATAATCATTTTTTAAACCACTTAACACTTATTTGAAAGACTTTAAGAAATCGTATTTGCGATTTCTGTTGCCTGAATTACAAGGGTGGAGTTAATCCCTATGGAGATTTAGACCACATATCATGATTTAGACCAAATATCATGTCTTTGCATAAATAAAGAGAAATTACTATTTAGTAGCCATTTTTGCAGTCTTTTGTGTATCCTGCATATTGAGTCTTGGGGTTTTCGAAGTCCATTAAGTCGTACCATTCAATTCAGAAACTCTTCTTTTGACCTTTTCTGAGGTGACAAGTGTCTTTTATTTCCTTCTGAGACATCAAGTGCACATGGTTAATGGAAATTTAGGGGTACACCCAAACTAAACTATTTAATATACACTCTAATAATTTTTACTCTATAACACTTTGAGGCTTACTGAATATTTCTTTTTTTTTTAACTAAAGAATTTATGTAGCAATGACTCCATGTTTTCTGTCTAAATTAATCATGACTTCATAGACTTCCAGAGTCATTTTCCTAAGCTTTTATCTCTCTAGAATACAGTTCTTACAGGAATTTGGCCTATCTTAAAATGAAATGCACTTAGTAGTTTTAATTGCCTGATTTTCTTTTTAGCTCTGTATTATATTTATTAACTATAGTGAGTATGTAAAATTTTCTAGTTTGTAGGCATGTGATAATTGTATGTAAGAGTAAGGAACTTTTGTTGTAAACATAATTAATTTCAAAAGTACATAGAACATATTTCTACTTAACAAGAACTTATGTTTTGTATATCCTAAAATCTAAGGTTAATAAGCTGTAAATTTATTTTCTAATTGATGATTTGTAGTAAAACTAGATTAACTAAAAACTGAAACATTTGATATTTTAGTTAATAATTATCTCAAAATTTTTCTCTAAAAGATACTAATATAGAAATTATAAAATTATTTGCATCACTTAGAAATTTTGCTGGTGAAAATTATCATAAAAGATTAGTCAAATTTAAATACTTTGTTCCTTGTCCTGTATATAATATTGTTTAATAACATTTAAAGAATAGAATACATTTCTTTAATTTAAACCTTGTTATTTCCTTACCAAGAGCAAATAAGTTATGGCTTTAGTTTTTTAAAACTACTGATAGTCTAAAGAATGTTAAGCTTAATTTTAAAAGATAATGGATAGCAAATGTCATCCTTTCTTGTCATAACCATTAATATATATGACCAACTCATAAAGAGATAAGGGGTAGATATTTTTGTCAGATTTTTAAAATTTATTCACATTTTTATATGAAATGCTACCTGATATCTCCCCACCAGCATTTCTCAAAACATCATGATTTAGAAAACAGGGAAAAATAAAAATGTTAGAAGTTGGCTCGGCGCCCGTAGCTCAGTGAGTAGGGCACCAGCCACATACACCAAGGCTGGCGGGTTTGAGCCTGGCCTGGGCCTGCTAAACAGCAATGACAACTGCAACCAAAAAATAGCCAGGTGTTGTGGCGGACATCTGTAGTCCCAGCTACTTGGGAGGCTGAGGCAAGAGAATCACTTACGCCCAAGAGTTGGAGGTTGCTGTGAGCTACAATGCTACAGCACTCTACCAAGGGTGGCATAGTGAGACTCTGTCTCAAAAAAAAAAAAAAATTTTTTTAATTTTTTCTTTTTTTAGAAGTAGTTAACTAATTGCAATGAATGTGAAGATTAATTTTGTAAAGTGTTGCATATTCTGGGTCACTGTGCATGTGTTTAGTTGGGATGCTAGATGGATGCCATGCCAGTTGCAGAATTCTACTAACTCACAGAATGTATGACGTGTGTGTGTGTGTGTGTATGTGGTATTTATATAGGAAATACGTATGAGAAACTTGAATCTGGCTAACACATTACTTTGATTATGTGTTTTTAATGTATCTGTATGTTAAAAAAAAAACTGAAGTAAAAATGTTACCCCCTTAGTTATGCCTAAATGTGATATATTTAAATTCAAAACAATATTTTGAACTACACAAATTCAGATAATTGTGTTTCCTTTAATGCATTGGGAGGAGCAATCCATTTTTTGATATTTCTTTTAAATAAGATTTTTTTATATTCAGCTTTTCAAATATTAGTGTTTTGAGAATGAAGAGCTACATAAATAAAATCCACTTATATTAAAATTCTCTTTAAAAGAAAATGCATGATTACTGATAGAATGATCACTATTTACTTTTGAGTTTTAATCTTAGAAAATATCTGCCCCTTATCATCTATGTATGCTTTTTTGGCAAGTAGTTTACTTTCCTAAAATGTGCTTAGAATTGTTTTGGGGGCATAATTGTTTGGATTTTGAAATGTATTTGATTTCTTTTAATATTATAGAAACATATAGGTTATTGCATCTTCTGTATTATGGTTTCATGCAAATAATTTACCATTTCTTTCTGTTTTCCATTGAACTATTCAGTGGTCGGTGAAGATGGTAAGCGTTATGTGCTGATCTATATACTGTGCAAACATTAAGTAATCTCAAAACATTGTTTTGTTTAATTCAAAACAAGTGATAAAGTACATCTCACATTTTCGCCTTGTGTGTGTTTTTTCTTGTATAATTTAATCCATAGTCCAGCACATATATAGTAGTACTTCTCGATGTTGTAAGATGAGAAAATAATGTGGTTAATTGTCATCAGCCCATTAAGTTCTTAAATGTTCTTGGATGGAGTCCTTGTCATGTTACAGGGGAATACAAAATTATGGTTAAACATTATTTTAAAAGTTACATTGTAGACCAAAAGTTCATTTTTATACAGAAGAAAATTTAGCAAAAGTTATTTTTTAACACCCTTAGAAAAGATTGTATAAATTTGATTTGTTGCTTATCACAAGAATCATTAGATTTTTCTTAAAAGAAAGAAAACTTTTCTGTTTGTGTCATTATGGAATTAGTGCTCTCTGTTCTTCTTTACTATTGAAAGGAAATAGAAGCACAAATAATCTAAATTGTGTGAGACGAGAGAGAGAGTGTGTGTGTGTGTGTGTGTGTGTGTATGATGTTCCTTTGTTCATTTATTTCAAACAATTGATGGAGCTACATTCTGAAGAACTAGCCATAAATTATTATATAAGCTATACAAAACAGCTTTTGGAAAATAGACCACTTTTTTTAAGCCTGTTGCAATCGGCCTTTTATAAATTCCTTTGAAGTAAGAGAGGTTGTAAAATGCCTCAAAAGACTTTTTAGCATCCATAGGAAATAGAATGGGTTTAGTTCTCATGTTCTGGGAATAGGTTCTACTGTCAAATGGGGTATTAGAATTTCAAGTGCTTAGGTATTTATTGTTAATAAATTGAGAACAAATTTTGATTAGGGATAAGTGGAATTCTGGCACATGTACATTTAGGTGATTGTGAGTGTGCTACAAAAAACCCCACACTGCACTGAAATGTATTTCTCTAGTTCATTAGGTAATTTTCAAGATTTTTAGAAATATTTTCAAAAATATAGATAGAAAATTTACCTTTGGTAGATACACAATATTTTCAAAACCTGCACTCCAGTTTAGATTAAATCTGACAATTTATGTTGAGAATTAGCCAATGGAATTTCATATAGGAAATTCTGGCATTGATTTATTTAAGTCAGATTTAGGCAATTGACCTTGTTTCTGGTGACAGGTAGAAGTAAAAACAAAAGCCACTTAGGCGGCTTTTTTGAGGGCAATCTTGTCGAATGTCCATAATGTGCAGACCACTGGGGAAAGATTCTGGGAATTCTGTTATTATTATAACTAAATGCTGCATTTGATCATGGCTCATCCTAAAAGTGAGTTTTCTCTTTTTTTAAGTAAGTGAAGCATTCCTGTAGATAGTGAAATAAGCTGTTTAGCTAATGGTTATAGGCATAAATTCCCAAAGAACAAAAATGCATTTGTTTGGAGCACTCATTTTACCATGACTTTAAAAAATTGAATCATGTTCATATTATTAAAATAACCATTTTGAAAGAAAAATAAATGATAGGCATTGTCAATTTTTAGAGTAAAGACAAGTAAATGTAGGTTTATATTAAATGGATTCAATAGCTGCTAATACTGGTTCTTTTGTAATCTCTATTATTAGAGCTAAAGTAACAGTAGTTAACATTTAAGAAGAAAAATATCATTTGAATCAGAAATCAGCATTTAAATATTAGCACTTTTTCTTAAATTGCAGAGTTTCTTGATTATCAAAGCATTAAAAATATTTCAAAAACCAAGCATCTGTTTTAAAGAAAGATTAGATCTTTCAGGAATAACAGAGGTATGTTATCTGTTTTTACAAAAGAAGTAGAATTTAAACTTGTACTTTACAGAACAGGAAGAATTTCAATCAAAAAGATACTTGTTGGCTTGGTACCCATAGCTCAGTGGTTAGGGTGTTGGCCACATACACTGGGGCTGGCAGGTTCGAACTTGGCCCGGGCCTGCTAGACTACAATGACGACTACAACAACAACAACAAAATAGCCGGGCGTTGTGGTGGGCGCCTGTAGTCCCAGCTACTTGGGAGGCTGAGGCAAGAGAATCACTTAAGCCCAAGAGTTTGAGGTTGCTGTAAGCTGTGTTTGACGTCACAGTACTCTACAGAGGGCAATAAAGTGAGACTCTGTCTCAAAAAACATATATATATCCATACACGTGTACACACACACACTTGTTGATATATAATTTCTAATAAGTGAATAGTTTAAGCTTTTGATTTTTAATGATCAGGTATTTTTTTGATTCTGAGGAATAATTTAATAAATGTGCTAATTCAAGACTATATATATTGTCTATATAAAGTATATTTCATCAGTTAAATTGTCTGTATAAGGTAAGTTGCTTATTTAACCCAGTTATGTTCCTATTTTTAGTTTGAGCACTTATAACTGAATATCATGGCAATGAGTTTGATTTGGGAATCTGGTAGTATGTTTTATATAAAACAATAATTTGTATAGACAAGAAATGTTACGTGTTTCCATTTTGTTGTTGTTGCTGTAAGAAGGTTTATATGTATTCATTTTTACTCTGCTAAGACTGGAAAATAATGTGATACTGGTCATTATCAATTATCTGTATCTTGTGATATTTTTACTTGTTTTGTTTCATGATTTTATAAAATGATTGAAATGCGAGCTCTTTCAGCAGTCTTTTTTTATTAATATATATATACACATAAACACATCTGTGTATATTTCTTTTTCTTAAAGGGGTTTACTTGAGGCAAATTTGAAATTACAACTTGGTATATATTCTTACTTTATGGCAGGTACAGTTTAAAAATAAAATTTCTCAAAAATGTCTTGTATAATGATTTGGATCTCTTTTCAGGGCCCAGCACTAGAAGATTTCAGTCATCTGCCACCAGAACAGAGACGTAAAAAACTACAGCAGCGCATTGATGAACTTAACAGAGAACTACAGAAGGAATCAGACCAAAAGTATTTTTCTTTTAAGTCTTCTGTATCATTATTATTTCTTTCAGCTTTTACTTTGAATGGTGCATTTAAAATATGATGTATAGGAAGTTTAAAAACCATGTATCCTAAGTGAAATATCTTTTGAGAGAAAAATACACTTTTAAAACTGGAAAATTTTATGTTAGCCATGTCATAGAGAATTCCTTGGACTGTAGATTTTTAGTATAAGTATATTGATGATTTCCGTAAATTAAAAAAAATTGCATTGCTTGATGATTCATTATCAAGAGTAGTTTCTGACTGGGTATGGTGGCTTATGCCTATAATCCCAGCATTTTGGGAGGACGAGTCTTGAGGCTTGAGTCCAGGGGTTTGAGACTAGCCTAGACAACGTAACAAGACCCTGACTCTACTAAAAATTAAAATTAAAAAGAAAAGAGCAGTTTCATCAACCTAACCACTTCTAAGCATATTTTCATTTTGCTTTTATATGTAAATTGAGTTCAATAGAAACCTTAGGCTGTAATTATTTTGTTTGCAGTCAAACATGTTGGCAAATAGTGCCCAATTATTTATAGCTTCATATTTGTTTGTAAATAGCTTTAATTTTTCTTTAATTTTTTAAAAGTTACCTTTAGCTCAGTTTTAAAATAGATATAGAAGAGTTATTTCTCATGAATAGAGAGTTATTATTGGGGCATGGTAGCTCACACCTGTAATCTGAGCACTCTGGGAGGACAAGGAGGGAGGATCACTTGAGGTCAGGAGTTCAAGACCAGCCTGAGCAAAGTCAGACCCCATCTGTACTTAAAAAAAATAAAATGGAAAAATCAACCAGATGTGGTGGCTCATACCTATAGTAAGTGGGAGGTAGAGGCAGGAGGATTGCTTGAGCCTACAAGTTTCAGGTTGCTATGACCTAGGCTGACGCCATGGCACTCTAGCCCTGTTCCCTTCCCTCTCCTATAAGAATAAAGAGTTATTACAATGGATTAGTTACTTAATCTACACTTAATAGTTTAACATGTGAGTTTGAAGTTTTGATGTTAAGAATTGTGTATCAGGTGTGATGTGGTGCTTAATCATAGATGAAATATTACAATACAGTTGAGTCTCCTTATGAACGGTACTCTGTAATCTAAAATCACCGTGAAATCTGAATTATCAAATACGGAACCATTGCTCATAGGGGAAATACAAATTTAGACTCTTAAGTATCCACTGTCACAATGTTTTCATCAACTGATCAGTATAGAATCTTGTTTTGTGTGTTTTGTTTAAAGGTACCTTATTTAATTTATATTGTTGATTTGTTAATTTTGAACTCTGCCCACAACACTGTAACTCATGTTTGAACAGAGCTTATCTAACACATGTTTTCTCCTCAAGTAACATTTACAGCCTTTTGTTGGAACACAAGCACAATTCAGCTCTGTGCTTAGGGGCTATTTTAAGTACCAAGATGACCCATAGAAAGTACAAAAATTCAAAAAACATGACCCTAAATAACTAGATTATAACAAAGACAATTTTGTTCAGAATACGAGAGACCAAACTTGAAGGCCAGAGTATCACCTTGTTTACCTCAGTTAGGCTAGTTAGAGGACTTTATAATTATCTAGGTGAAAGATGTTGAGGGCCTAAATTAATGCATGGTCATGAGACCACAAAGGGGAAATAGATTAAAGTCACTTCAAAGCAGAGTAGGTTGTCTTTTCGCCTGATTAGATACCTGAGAAGAGAAAAGTGAAGGAGGTTTAAAAGAAAAAAGACTTGAAGCACAGGAGAGTAGCTATAGAATTAACTGAAACAGTAAGAAATAATAAATGTGGGGCAAAGATAAGGGTTTTGTTTGTGCTGATTTTTTACATATGTGAAAAATCAATACTGGAAGAGTCCAATTTGGTTTGGAAATATAAATCTAGAATTTGGGAGAGAAAGGACTAGAGATATGCATTTGAGAATCATCTGAAGATACGTGATATTCAGACAGTAGATCATCCTCAGAGTGTAGGATGAGATCCGAAGAAACCTTTTTGTCATTTTATGTAACATGCATTCAAAGGTTAAAGAACGAGAAAGGAGCAAGTGAGGGAGATTGTGAGCAAGCAGAGGTGAAGAGGAGGAAAAAGAAAATCTAACCCCCAGGAGATCAAGAAGGAATAGAGTGTTTAAAGCGTGGTCAATAGATTCGGATGTTAGAGCCAGGAGGAACTGATTGAGGCATAACCTATTGTCATAGGAGAGGTGGTAGTCTAAAAGGAATTGGCAAGTGACTGAGTTTAGAGGGAGGGGGAAGTTAAAGCTGCCATTCCTATTTCTAGCATCAATGAGTAGGAAGACGATGATGCTCTGTGAGCTTTGTTAAGAAACACTGGTGGAATAGTGAGGTTGGATGGGAATATAACGAGTTCAATTTGAGATGTTGAGTTTAAGAATATTGAGGAATATTCTTCCAGCCCCTCATGTCTCGCTTTCATATTACATGGCAGGATACTTTCCGGACAGCCCTTGTGTGTATGAAATAATTTCCTTGTTTAGAAAGCAAGAAATGAGAAATGAAATCTGTTACTTTTTTTTAATTCTGAGTATTTTAAAGATTATCTCAATAAATTACTAATACTGTGCTTATTAGCAGCTTTATGCAAATTTTCTTTAACCAGGTATTGTTAAATGAAATTTAAAGAGATACGACTCTTTGTAAGATTAAGCAAGTCCCCAAAGTCAAAACTCTATCTGGAAGCATATGAAATGAATATTTAATTCTGTGGTTTCCTTCCCTTTCAGAGATGCACTCAACAAAATGAAAGATGTATATGAGAAAAATCCACAAATGGGAGATCCAGGGAGTTTGCAGCCTAAATTAGCAGAGACCATGAATAACATTGACCGCCTACGAATGGAAATCCATAAGAATGAGGTAGATTTATTATTCAGCAGTTGTCTGAGATAAATTATTTTCATAAACTTCATAATGATTGGTTGTTGCTAGAATTATCTTCCAATATCTATATTTAATTTTAGGGTTTATGATCTTAAAGTATACTATCATTGTGGTATATAATCTTTAATCCTTCACTAAAGTTTTTATTTAAAAGCTTTATATAAACATATATTTATGTTTTTTAAATCAGCTATAAAGTTGATCATTGACCAAATTGTAATAAAAGTTTTCCATCTCTAAAAGTTACATAATTACAAAGACTCTAAGCACATTTTAAATGTAGAATATCATATGAGCTTTTAAACATCTATATTGAGCTCAGTTGTTTGCTTATTTTTTCTCTAAGGCTTGGCTCTCTGAAGTTGAAGGCAAAACAGGTGGGAGAGGAGACAGAAGACATAGCAGTGACATAAATCATCTTGTAACACAGGGACGAGAAAGGTCATTTTTTGCATTTTATTTGTATTCCTTCTTTTCCCTGAATCTTTTCTTACCATTTGACCTGAAGTTTATTCAAGTCTTCTTTTTCCTCCCATATTTATTAACTTCAGTCTTCTGAACCTAAATAATTTTCTGTTTCTTTAGCAGTGTTTGCAGGCAAATTAGGAATTTTCATCTTACTGTTCAATTCTTGTTTGTCATGTATCCAAAGACAGAGCTAGGAACGTAGAAAATTCTTGGAGCTACAATCTGGGGACATAAGCTCCTGAGGCATGGGGAAGCTTCTTTTAAAGTTCAGATGGAGTTTGGGTAGCTTATGCCAAAGAACAATTTTGCTGTCAAATTGCTTAAAGTTTTGTGAAGGAAAAAATATGGTTTGTTTGGATTAGAGCTTCCGAAAGACATTTTGTTAAGTTTTCTTACCTTTGTGATACTTTCCCCTTGGTGTAATGGATCTTTTCCCCCACTCCCAATAATAAAAGTTTACAATTAGGATTCACCTTAGAGAAGAATTTGCAGGTCTAGTATCGAGTCTTGGTTTTCTGTTTAAATACATTATAGTACTCAAAGTAAAAGCTTTGAGCAAGTTCTATTTTAATGTTCCCTGAGTTTCAGTTTCCTGAAATATAAAATGGAGGAGAAAGTACCTATCCTTTGGGATTGTTAGTAAAAAAGGAAATAATGTACATGAAGCACTGAGCAGTAAAATATCTGGTGTGTGTGCTTCACAAATGTTAGTTCCTCCCTCTCCACTCCTCTTTTTCTCCCTTATTCATTGCTTCTCGCAAGAGTGCATATCTACAGTATATCAAGAGATAGCCACAAATAACTGTTTTTGTTATTAGGTAAAACCCAGATTAAAAGGATCTAATTTCTCTGGCATGTGTTATTTCAGAACTTGGCCTACAGACTTACCGAAAGTGCTGCTAAATCTAATCTTAACAAATTTTTCCATTATTAAAATATTACACAGTCATTTGATTCTTAAGCAAAATTATTAACATTTTTTTTCTCTTTGATTTAAAAAATTTTTAGGAAACATCAAATGCTTTTTATGATTTTCCAAGTTACTTTCTTGTTACCATGATTAATTAGAAATTAACTTTATTTCTTATTTTAGTTAGGAGTCTTTTGGTTTTCATTGACAGATTGAGTACTTATCCATACTGGCTTAAACTAAAAATGGACTTCGTTGGCTGATTTTAGGGAGAGCTTGACCTAGGAACTCAGATGATATCCTCAGGACTCAGCTTTTTTCCTACCTCACAGCTCTGCCCTCTACTGTGTTCACTTTTAAGGCTGTGTATAGTGATCTTTCAAAGCTCTAAGCAAACATTTCTCGAGGTTCAAGTCCAGTGGAAAAGTCCAGTGAGCTTCTCTTATAAGAGTCCCAAGCAAAAGTCCCTGTGTATTTCTTGTATCCGATTGGGTTGCAGGACTACTTATGAACTATTCACTCCAGCCATACACACATGCAGTGCTCTGATGGCCCTGCAGATCCAGGATAGAAACAACTCCACCTGAAGCCTACGAAATGAACATGAATCTGGGTGTGTCCCCTAAAGAATTTTAGGGCTCTCTTACCAAAAGATGGGGTGATGAATCTGTTATGATGGAAGAGAATTGTTTACTACATTTTTCCATTTTATCTCTAGACCCAGAGATAGTGAAATGTATGTACTGAATACTGCTATCTGCCTAGAATGTTGTATTCTTTTAATTTTTTTATTTCAGGAAATTCAGCAAAGAAGCATTTTATATTAAAAACAATTCATACGGCTCGGCGCCTGTGGCTCAACAGGCTAAGGCGCCAGCCACGTACACCTGAGCTGGCGGGTTCGAATCCAGCCCGGGGCCCGCCAAACAACAATGACGGCCGCAACCAAAAAATGGCCAGGCGTTGTGGCGGGCGCCTGTAGTCCCAGCTACTTGGGAGGCAGAGGCAAGAGACTCGCTTGAGCCCAGGAATTGGAGGTTGCTGTGAGCTGTGATGCCAC
>CAUYRH010054500.1:0-11350 GCA_963574655.1 Perodicticus potto
GAGTGCCTTGGCGTCACAGCTCACAGCAACCTCCAACTCCTGGGCTTAGGTGATATCTTACCTGGGACTATAGGTGCCTGCCACAATGCCCAGCTATTTTTTGTTGCATTTCGGCTGGGGCCAGGTGCAAACCTTCCACACTCTGTATATGGGGCTGGCTCCCTACCACTGAGACACAGGTGCCACCCCAGGGTTTGCCATTTTTAAGTAGAATAATTTGAGCTGAAATTATTAGGTATAATGATAAAAACTCTCATACTCCGTTTTTTTTTTTTTTGCTGGAGTCTCATGCAATGCCTTAACAATTTAGCTAATAAAAAATGCAGACTACAGGGCCGGGTGCAGTGGCTAATGCCTGTAGCCCCAACACATGGAAAGCCAAGACAGATGGATTGCCTGGTTCGAGACCAGCCTGAGCCAAAGCAAGACTTCGTCTCTAAAAATAGCTGGGTGTTGTGGCAGGCACCTTAAGTCCCAGCTGCTTGGGAGGCTGAGGCAAGAGAATTGCTTAAGCCCAGCAGTTTGAGGTTGCTGTGAGCTGTGATGCTATTGCACTCTACTCAGGATGACAAAGTGAGACTCTGTCTTAAAAAGAAAAAAAAAATGCAGACTATAAGTAAGTGACTTGTTTGTGGGGGGGTATATAAATGTAACTTAAGTGATCTACTCTGGCTTGAGATGCACATGTAAGCAACTGTATGTATAAATCAAAGCAAAATTGAATAAGAACTTCTGATGGGAGTACTCTAGTCTCTGCCTCAGTCATCCCCTAATGTTGTTTGTGTGTCTTGGTTTCTGATGCAATTTTCCTCTTGTTGTAAGAATACCAGTTATATTGGATGTGGGACCCACCCTAATCCAGTACACCCTCACCATAACTAAGGATATCTGCAAAGACTCTATTTGCAAATAAAATCATATTCACAAATAAGGGGGTGTGATGAGAATCACTGAGTACCATCCTGGAGGCTAGCTGCCAAAGCATGTAACATGTTAGCTGGGTACATGGATGGTACATCAACTCACACTCATTTACAAAAGCAAAGGAAAATGTTCATCACAGTTGTTAAAATATAGTTTTAAGGTGTATATTTCATGTGAACTCAACTTTGGTCTTTATACACAAGTGCATAAATATGAAGACTTTTTAAAAAAATTATTTCAGAAGGTCTCCCATATTTAAAACAAAAAAAAGAACTTCTGATGAGGTTCAGAGCTTGCCAGCTTCAGCGTAATTATCAATACCAAAGCTCAGCACATAAAATTCCTTGACAACTTCATAGATATTTTTGGTCTGTAAAGATAGGTTTTTTATATTTTTTCCTAAGAAAACTCAATGTTTCATTTAAATACAGCATTTTTATTTGTTTCTTTTGAGACAGAGTCTCATTCTGTGCCTGGGTTGAGTGCTGTGGTGGCATTCTAGATCACAACATCCTCAAATGCCTGGGCTCAAGCATTCCTTTTGCCTCAGCCTCCCGAGTAGCTGGGACTATAGGCACCTCCCATGATGCCTGGCTGTTTTTGTTGCAGTTGTCATTGTTTTAGCTGGTCCAGCCTGGATTTGAACCCACCAGCTCCCATGTATGTGACTGGCGCCCTAGTCGCTGAGCTACAGCTACCGAGCCAAGTTTTTCTAGTTTTAGTAGAGATAGGGTCTCCATCTTTTTCAGCCTAGTCATGAACTCCCGAGCTCAAACAATCCACCCCACCTTGGCCTCCTAGAGTGGTAGGATTATGGGCATGAGACATTGTGCCTGGCCTTAAAATACGGTGTTTTTTGACAGAAAAAATGAAATGACCTTACCATTTTTAAATGGAAATTTGAGCTTTTCATTAAATTTTTCTAAGGTCTCGTCTCCAAGTCTTTGCTAAAGAGCTATGTAGAGGCACAGAAGAGTGCTGATTGAGCCATTTTGAACTGGTTTAAAGTTTTTCAGCCTTTTTGATTAAGCTGACTTTACATAAAGGTCTGTGTCTTCATCTTTTATTTCAGTGTTAGTTCATGTATAATTTCCACTCTCCCTAGTATATATCTGCTGAAATTTTATTCTAATAGCTGAGCAGTATTTTTGAGCTCCTGGCATGAACTATCTTGAATTTTTTAAATTAATCACAAAAGAAGCCTAGTTTATACAGATCTTCTAGTATACTAAAAAATATACATTTACACATGGAATTTGTTATTTAAGACTTGCCATCTTCTTCTGACATTTTGTATGATTCATTTTGTATGAATCTCAAAAAACATTAAAAATCCCTCAAATTTTAACACTAAAATTGTGAGTGACTCTAAACTAGTCAAAGAGTAGGAAAGTATTTTTAAATCAGTGCTAAGGCAAAGAAAAAGTCCACTCTTTGAAGTGTTTCTATTTATTGTGTCATATTTTGAAATGAAGTAAGTGAAAATAAATATTACGTAAAGTTTTCGTTAGTTTCTTTATTTAGCATGAATAAAACCAATCCGGTAAGGCAGAATCTCTGAAATTTTTTTTTAAAGATTTTATGAGTAATTTTGAAATGAGAATAAATGGAAGTTTTAGCTCGATTATTTTTTAAAAGTAATTTCTCAGATTTCTTTTAAAGCTCCTGGAGCTTTTTGATAGTGAAGACCCCAGGGAACGTGACTTCTTGAAGACTGTTCTGCATCGAATTTATGGAAAATTTCTTGGATTAAGAGCATTCATCAGAAAGCAAATTAACAACATTTTCCTCAGGTAAGTTAGTCATTTATTTGTTATATAGTACTTTTTTCCCCCCTCCTCCATATCTTCTTTTCATTCAAGTTCTTTTTAGGTTAATTTTTAATGTCTGATATTGTAAATTTAACTGATAGTATTTGAGTCATTTTTAGCCTATTTTGTAGCTACTATATGATGAGATCTAACATTTATTTATTTATTTATTTATTTATTTACTTTTAGAGACAGAGTCTCACTTTATCGCCCTCGGTAGAGTGCCATGGCGTTACAGCTCACAGCAACCTCCAACTCCTGGGCTTAGGTGATTCTCTTGCCTCAGCCTCCCAAGTAGCTGGATTTACAGGCGCCTGCCACAACGCCTGGCTATTTTTTTGTTGCAGTTTGGCTGGGGCCGGGTTTGAACCTGCCACTTTCGGTATATGGGGCCGGCGCCCTACCCACTGAGCCACAGGCGCCACCCAAGATCTAACAATTTAAAAACTAGTAACTTTTTTTTTTTGTTGTTGCAGTTTTTGGCCAGGGCTGGGTTTGAACCCAACACCCTCCAGTATATGGGGCCAGTGCCCTACTCCTTTGAGCCACAGGTGCTGCCCTAAAAACTAGTAACTTAGGTTTGGCGCCTGTGGCTCAACCGGCTAAAGCGCCAGCCATGTACACCTGAGCTGGCAGGTTCGAATCCAGCCCGGGCCCGCCAAACAACAATGATGGCTGCAACCAAAAAAAAAATGGCCGGGCATTGTGGTGGGCGCCTGTAGTCCCAGCTACTTGGGAGGCGGAGACAGGAGACTCGCTTGAGCCCAGGAATTGGAGGTTGCTGTGAGCTGTGATGCCACGGCACTCTACCCAGGGTGACAGCTTGAGGCTCTGTCTCAAAAAAAAAAAAAAAAAACAAACTAGTAACTTAATCTAAGTGATAGTAGTAATAAGGGCAACTTTTAATAGATAATACCAATGTTATTCATTTTGAAGAATTATTGACAAAATTTAGCTATTTATCTATTTGATCTTTTTGTTCAAAATTTCTGTTTATAAATACAGTTTAAATCAATAGTTCTTGGACTGGGCATGGGGGTTCATCCCTATTAATGCTAGTATTCTGGGAGGCTGAGGCAGGTGGATTACTTGAGCTCGAGAGTTCGAGACCAGCTTCAGCAATAGCAAGACTCAGTCTCTACTAAAAATAGAAAACCTGAGACAAGAGGATTGCTTGAACTCAGGAGTTTGAGGTTGCTGTGAGCTATGATGCCATGGCACTCTACTTAAGGCACCAGAGTGAGGCTGTGTCTCAATAATAAATAAATAGTAAGTAAATAGTTCTTGGAAGTACTTTCATTTGCTCTTTTGATCCCCACTGATACCAAAATCCACAGGTGCTTAAGTCTCTTATAATAAGTAATCGAAAGATAAAAATATGGGAGAATGCGTGGAGGTTATATTCAAATACTATGCCATTTTATAATACCTTATACTGTATAAATAGTTGTTCTGTTGATTTATTTATTTATTTATTTTTTATTGCTTTTTTGCTGTTGAGACAGAGTCACATTCAGTCACCCTGGAGTTGACTGCCATGGCATCAAAGCTCACAGCAACCTCAAATCTTGGGCTCAAGTAATCCTCTTGCCTCAGCCTCCCAAGCAGCTAGGACTAGGGCACCTGCCACAATGCCTGGCTAGTTTTTCTCTTTATATATATGTGTTCTTGCTTTGTTTAGGTTGGTCTCGAACTCCTGAGCTCAAGCAATCCACCTGCCTCCACCTCCGAGTGCTGGGATTATAGGCGTGAGCTGCCATGCCTGGCTATTGTGGGGTTTAGAGAAATTCTGAGTAATAATGCCCTTATTATATACATGTATCAGTCCTTTTATCTTGGCTTTTCCTGTGAGTAGAGGTTTCCTGTTTTGAAAAGTATTGAGAAAAATCCAACTTTCTTATAAAATAAATAGGCTGGGCACAGTGGTTCATGCCTGTAATTCCAGTACTTTCAGAGGCAGAGGCAGGAGGATTGCTTGAGGCCAGAAGTTGCTTGAGACAGCCTGGCCAACATAGCAAGCCTGTGTCTCTGAAAAAAAGAAAAATTGCCATGAGTGGTGATTGGTACATGCCTATAGTACTAGCTACTCAGGAGGGTGAGGTGGGAGGATCACTTTGCTTGAGCCGGGAGTTTGAGGCTGCAGTGAGCTATGATCATGCCACTGCACTCCAGCCTGGGTGACAGAGTGAGGCCCTGTCTCTAAATAAAAACTAATAAAACATTCCAGATGAAATGATACTGTTTTCTTTCCATATGGCAAGTTTTAGCGAAGGTATATGTATGTGACTTAATGATTCCTCTGAATTAATTAATGTGGGGCAAAATAGCTTATAAAGAAAACCTAACATATGCTTGTGTTCATCATACAGCTGCTCTTTGGATTGGATTTTTCACCTTCTTTCCTGTTTCTCTTAGTGTAGTTTTAGTATAGTTTTCTGATGTTTCATTTTTATTACATCTATCTTTATTTTGAATTCAGGTTTATATATGAAACAGAACATTTTAATGGTGTTGCTGAACTCCTCGAAATATTAGGAAGGTAGGTCAGGTTTTTAAATTCTTTTTATGAATTAATTTTGAATGTTTTATATATTAAAATCTTAGCTTTTCATATTTTAGAAAATTATTTTATATTTTAGAATTTAAATACAGATCATAAGATATACTTTCTCAACTAAATTCTTATTACAGATTTGTAAGGGGCCTAGTAAAGTATTGCGTATAAGATACCTGTTTCAAGACCAGCTTCTTGCTTTTGAAGCTGTGGCATGTTTTATACCTGATCTTGCCAGATTGCCAAAGAAATTTATGGGATGTGATTGAGAAGAGATTAAATAAGCGATAGTGAATCTTTGATGGAACAAAAAATTCTTGTTCAGATGATGGCTATTCTTAATCCATTTGTTCTTTATAAAAGAAACTATAGTTTTTGGTTTTAGTTTATAGTTTATATGAACATTTTGCCTTCCTTATTCACTGCATAATAATATTAACTTGAGAGAATTTTGAGACATCTTTCTTGCTATTTAGAGAATGATTTTAGTTATCTTTATTAAAATTTATAAAATGATTATGGAGAACACTACAACTTAATTTCAGATTACCCAACATTTACTTCAGAAAATATTGAAAATTCTGTATAATATCAAGATTGTGATAGTGACTCTCTGTGACTGTAGGGAGGGAAAATAATGGCTTAATGTGGCGGGCATTATACAAAATGAAGATAGAAATTTTCTTTTGGGATCATTCAATGACTTAGAGGAACAGATTTCTTAGTACCACCTAAGTCTTCCTAAAGTAGTTTGAAGATGAATAGTCATATACATCAGGATTGAAGCAGAGCACTGTTCCTTATTTACTGAATGGATATTATAACTTTTAGAAACTAAGTAGTAACTCTTTAACCCTTCCCCTGCCTTTTTTCCCCCTCCAGTATTATCAATGGCTTTGCACTGCCACTGAAAGCAGAACATAAACAATTTCTAATGAAGGTTCTTATTCCTATGCATACTGCAAAAGGATTAGCTTTGTTTCATGCTCAGGTAAGTTTTAGAAAAATTCTAAATGAAATGAACATGGTTTCAAAGGCAAATCAGTATTAAAGGCAGAAAAACTGAGAAATATTCAGATGACAATTTCAGGTATAATTAAGCAATTTTGTATTATAACTTTAAAATGTTATGTTTAGTTATTAAATTAAGACCTATGAACTTGAAGTACAGATACAGAAAAGATAATATCAAGTATTCTTTATTCTAGTTCAGGCCCTGACCTATTTAACTGTGGAACTTTGAATAAATCCCACATGATGGCAGCATAGTTCTCCCAGCATAATCTAGTAAGAGATTTTGGTCGCTATGTTAATATTCAGAGAATAATATTGGCATAGACATGCATGTAAGAACATGCTAAAAAGCTAAATTGTTAGCTATAGTCTTATTTAACTTTATAGTTAAAAATTACTACTAAAAATCTTTCTTGAATTAGAAGTTACTTTCAAGGTTAAATTTTCATAATTTTTCCACAATTGAATATATACTCAAAATAGTGAATATATTTTCATATATTGAAATAAACTATAATAAATTTTGTCAAAACATAGTCATTTTTATTGGCTAAAGATTAAAAAAATCTTGGCATCACTCGGTAATATTATAAACCATGTCTTACCTTTTAGCTAGCCTACTGTGTGGTACAGTTCCTGGAGAAAGATACAACACTAACAGAACCAGTAAGTGTTATATTTATTTTCCTGTTTTTGGTCTGCATTAATAGCATTTCATTGTAGCATTCTTTATGAGTTTATTAAATAGTAGTAATCTGAAGTTAATCTGCATTTTAAAAGGGGAATTGGGTCCAGAGTTTGTTTTTTTTTTTTTTTTTTGAGATAGAGCTCACTATGTCACCCTTGGTAGAGTGCTGTGCCATCATAGCTCACAGCAACTTCAAACTCTTGGGCTAAGCGATTCACTGTTCTCTTGCTCAGCCTTCCAAGTAGTTGGGACTACAGGTATCTACCCAGCTATTTTTTGTTGAAGTTGTCATTGTTGTTTAGCTGGCCCAGGCCGGGTTCAAACCTGCCAGCCTTGGTGTATGTGGCTGGCACCCTAACCACTGTGCTGTGGCCACCGAGCCAAACAAGAGAGTTCTTTATGAATTATGTGTGTTGAATAATCCAATAGAGTTGAGATGTATGATGATGGGATCAAATGACCCTAGTGAAATTTCAGACATACAATCTTAGCTAATAGCAATAGCTCATGCCTCTAATCCCAGCACTTCGGGAAGCCAAGGCAGGAGAATTGCTTAAGCTCAGCAACACAGCAAAATGTTTTTGCAAAAAATTTTCTGGGTGTGGTGGAATGCACCTTATAGTCCCAGCTATTTGGGAGACTGAGGCAGGATCATCACTTGTGCTCAGGAGTTGGGAGACGGCAGTCAGCTATGATGGTGCCTGTGAATAGCCACTGCACTCTAGGCTGGGTGACAGTGAGACCCTGTCTCAAAAAAAAAAAAAACCCAACAACAAAAAAACTACTATGAAGTTTGAGGGGAGGGTCCCCAGATGATTCCCTCAAGCTTTGTTTTTAGCAATAGGATTTGTCAGAATACATTTCCCTGCCTTTGGTGATTAAGATATATAAGCTTGGCTTGGCGCCTGTGGCTCAACGGGCTAAGGCACCAGCCACGTACACCTGAGCTGGCGAGTTGGAATCCAGCCCAGGCCCGCCAAACAATAACGATGGCTGCAACCAAAAAAAAAATGGCTGGGTGTTGTGGCAGGCGCCTGTAGTCCCAGGTACTTGGGAGGTGGAGGCAAGAGGCTCACTTGAGCCCAGGAATTAGAGGTTGCTGTGAGCTGTGATGTCACAGCACTCTATCCAGGGTGACAGCTTGAGGCTCTGTCTCAAAAAAAAAAGATATATAATCTTGCAATAAAAGTTGCTTATGAATCAGATTAACAATTTAGTCTTTTAATCCTACTGCTATTTGTCTACAAAAATGAAAATTCAGGAGAGCAAAAAAGATAGTTATCATAAAAATCAAAGATTCAAGAAAAAAATAGATGAAGCAAGGTAAAAGAAAACAAAAGCATAGAAAATATTTTCACCTTGGTGAAATAAGAATTTTAAGAAAATGGCTCAGCGCCTGTGGCTCAATGAGCTAAGGCGCCAGCCACGTACACCTCAGCTGGCGGGTTCAAATCCAGCCCGGGCCCACCAAACAATAATGACAGCTGCAACCCAAAAAAAATGGCCGGGCATTGTGGCGGGCGCCTGTAGTCCCAGCTACTTGGGAGGTGGAGGCAAGAGGCTCGCTTGAGCTCAGAAATTGGAGGTTGCTGTGAGCTGTGATGCCACTGCACTCTATCCAGGGTGACAGCTTGAGGCTCTGTCTCAAAAAAAAAAAAAAAAAAAAGAATTTTGAGAAAATGCATGCTGAATCTAAGTATTTAATAAATATTTAAACTAAGATCTTGAAAAATAGCAAGGAGTTGAAGGATTAAAACAGTTTTTTTAATGAGCCTTCTGAGGCTATCCCTAGGGATGCTTGAAAAAATTATATACTTAGTATTCTCACTTTTAATTGGCTAGGTATGTACTTACCTATTACTATTTCCTTAAGATAGATTCAGTGGCTGATTACCTAGTTTCATTGTTTAATTCATGATAAACTTTGCTCTTTTTTTAGGTGATCAGAGGACTGCTGAAATTTTGGCCAAAAACATGCAGTCAGAAAGAGGTGGGTTTTCTTAGAACTTCTCAATCCCCAGGATATAAATATGAACCCATATTTCTTTGGCTTGGCTGCATTACTGCTGCTAAGGAGCAGGAGACTAGGGAGACTTGGTAAAATAGCTGTGCATCCCTGTATAATTTGTAGATTAACCTTCTCATTTGTATGGATTCTATATTAATATAATTTTTCTTAAAGAAAATTTTTTTAACCTAGGTGATGTTTTTAGGAGAAATTGAAGAAATCTTAGATGTCATTGAACCAACACAATTTAAAAAAATTGAAGAGCCACTTTTTAAGCAGATATCCAAGTGTGTATCTAGTTCTCATTTTCAGGTATGATGTTTTCAGTGAAACTATTTTTAATTTCTTTTTCTCTTTCTGGCTTTAACACATCTAAATTTTTTTTTTTTTTAGGTTGCAGAAAGGGCATTGTACTTCTGGAATAATGAATATATTCTTAGTTTAATTGAGGAGAATATTGATAAAATTCTGCCAATTATGTTTGCCAGTCTGTACAAAATTTCCAAAGAACACTGGAATCCGTAAGTATCTTTTATTTTGGCCATGTTTTTCTTATAGTTTTGTTTTTTTCAACTTTTTGCCATTTTATTTCCTACCCTCAGACGTGAAACTGTACAGATTTGGAACTTATTCCAAGGTTAACATCACAGTTTTATTCTGTTCGTATTTTAGATACATAGAGCTTTACAAAGCTGTAAATGTTATGTGTCTGTATGTTCTTTAGCTTATGGTCTTAATGTCAATTTAAAATTGCAAATCTCTCTGGAGGTGTGACTGACTGGTGTAACATTCTGCAGCAGTGTCTAGTCAAGCTCTTTTGGGGAGACCAACCAAATAACTGCAGAAGACATTGGACTTCTCATTTAATTCAGTTGTACTGATCTGTTCCTAATGTGTAGTCCTAAATGTACAGATAGCACTGACCCAGGAAAAACTGGAGTGCTTAAGGTTATAGTGATACTTAGAATGTATATATTTTCCCTCTAACTTCTATATTATCTTTATCCTGCTTGCTATTTTGCTCTTACAAGTTTTGATGGTTGGCTTTTTTTCATCTTCTTTTATGTTGTTATTCAAGGTTTCAGACATGAGACTTTACAGCAGAAATAAAGATAACAGAACATTTTTAGCTAGAGTTTATTCTAAGCATGATGAAATGGGAAAGATGTAATTTTTTCAGTAAGACCACTTCTACTTCTACTGGCTGTATTGCCTCAAGCAAATTGCAGATCTTTTGAACCTAAGTTTTATCATGTCTAAAATTAAATGATTAGCCAAGATGTAAACTATTTTATTTTTCTTTTTAAGAGACAGAGTCTCACTTTATCGCCCTTGGTAGAGTGCTGGGGCGTCACAGTTCACAGAAACCTCCAACTTCTGGGCTTAGGCAATCCTCTTGCCTCAACCTCCCAAGTAGCTGGGACTACAGGCGCCTGCCACAACACCCGGGTATTTTTGTTGTTGTTGCAGTTTGGCCGGGGGCAGGTTCGAAACCGCCACCCTGGGCATATGGGGCCGGCGCCCTACCCACTGAGCCACAGGTGCTGCCCCCATGTCAACTATTTTAGAGATGATAATGTTAACATTTCCTCTGTCAGCAGCATCAATAATCCAAGACTGGTTTATTTTCATTTCAGGACCATTGTAGCACTGGTATACAATGTGCTGAAAACCCTGATGGAAATGAATGGCAAGCTTTTTGATGACCTCACTAGTTCATACAAAGCTGAAAGACAGAGGTACTTGACATTTTAAATTACAAAATTATCTACACATTTTAGGTTAGTTGAATGTGATTCAGTTCAGAAATGTATCTAAGTTAAAATTAGTGTTTTAAAAAACCTATTATATTACATTAAGCATTTTAATTTAAAAGTCTCTTAAATGCTTAAGTCATTTCCAGACAAACTAGCCCCAGTATTTTTATAAATTCGTTAAGCAAAAAAGCAGTAATATTTATTATTTATGGTTAAATATTTCTCCTAATGGTTAGATTATGATTTTTTTTTTGGACATATCTTCCAGTTGTGCAATTTGATTTCTTATCCTTATATTTATGAAAGTTGTTTTTGTCCACAAGAGCTTCCTTCCACAGAGAGCTTTTACTCTTTTTTTTATTTATTTATTTATTTATTTTTTCTAGACAGAGCCTCAAGCTGTCACCCTGGATAGAGTGCTGTGGCATCACAGCTCACAGCAACCTCCAATTGCTGGGCTCAAGCGAGTCTCTTGCCTCCACCTCCCAAGTAGCTGGGACTACAGGCGCCCGCCACAATGCCCGGCCATTTTTTGGTTGCAGCCATCATTGTTGTTTGGTGGCCCGGGACTGGATTCGAACCCACCAGCTCAGG